>OZ034971.1:15238399-15380899 GCA_964030785.1 Siderastrea siderea
AAAACGACATGAACGTGGTCTGGTATAGGTTAAGGGTTTCAGAGTCCCAGCGGCACACTCCCATCAAAATTTTTCCGAGTACCCCCCCCCCCCCCGGGGTTCAGTCCTCAGATGTACACTCCTGAAATATCCTAAAAACACTGATATTTTCACGGTTTCCTTCTGTCAAACTTGAAATAAACTGAAAAAGAGGCTCCATTGTAAAATATTTGCTTTTCAGGTCTAGTGCAAAACACTTGATTACTTTGACTTAAAACAACAATCTCTGTGTGTGGTTAAAAGAGAGAGTCATACATATTTCTATCTAATCCTCGTGCATTAAGTTAATTAACGTCACAAGAACTTGAACATGAAAATAGGTGATATTTTCTTATTAAAATATGTTTTTTCAAACCCTGTTGCCTTGCCTAGACTTGCAAAACGTCTGGCTGGTCATCGTGTGACATCAATTTGATATAGTTTACCGATAACTAGTTAGACTAACCGCCAGTGAGCAAAACGCCCGAACCAAATGCAGACGGCACAAATTGAGAGACACAGACCAACTTCATTGTGCAAACTCTGGTAGAGACAAATCATCGGCGTGGTATGCGCTCAAGGTTAATCAAGCTTGTCTGGTTATGCTTCTCTCAGTCCGCCTAGGCATTATAAAGAAAAGGAAAAGACAGATAATGCGTCAAGACGAACTACATGTATGAGCCCAAGTGACTCTGAGAAGTCGCTCAGTTAATGAGTTCATCATGGACGCAATACCGCCGCACATTTCCTGTCTAAGAGACACGACGCATAACTAGACAAACTAAATTAAATGAAATAAAATTAACATTTTTTTTTCAGACGGATCTCAGTTCATCACTACATCACTACATCGTTTTATATCTTTTTACTTGATGATCGTCAAGTGAACTCTCGCCTTTGCAACAATTGCACGCCACTGTAAAACTCAAGTGCCTAAAGACGTTTCTCTTGACCACCTGATGTTAAAACTCTTAGCCTTAGCCAGCCTTTATAGCTTGTTTTATCTTGTAAAGAGCTGCATCTTTCACTGTTTAAAATTCAGGGAAATGCTGCGGTTTCAGTGAAATTTCCTTGTCTTTCTTCAATACAATCTTACGATATATGTTATGACATTTTTGTGTGAGCAGGTTGTTCAACAGCATGTCACAAAATAACAGAAGCCTAGTGACAGTGTTAATGCACGGAATTTCCGTTGTGGAGAAAAAGCAGTTAACCTTGTTTGTCAGTGTTGAACTTTTGTCTATTTGTCAATAATAAATGATTTGCGACTGACTTGAATCAGTGTTAAATGTAAAGAAAGGAAAGGGGCAAATTAAGCTTTCACAGTATGAGGGCCTCTGTGCTCAGTTGGATCATGCTATGCTGTGTCTTACCATACGAATCAGGTGAGCAGTCATTTCGTAACATGAAGACTAAAGAGTCGACAGGTTATGTTAAAACTGGATAAATGTTTAGTATTTAAAGCGTTTGATTTTTATGTAGACAACATTTACACACGTTAGCGCTTTCACCCCTTTAAACTGCATCATTTGAAATTATATTCTTCCACCCCACGGCAAAACTATTACTGTTCACCGTCTTCCAGCATGTTTGGTTTGTTTTCGACTGATGCCACTCAAGGTGTTGGTCATTTCGTTGTTATTTCACTTAACGCGACCAAGGGTTTTTGTCAGATTCCATTTGCGGTTTTGGTAACATTCATGGCTGCATCTAAGTTATACTTTTGTAGCAACCTATCGTTGGCTTGCATTTTTATGTTGATTTTAACCAAATAAAGTGAATATTATGTTATGCTAAGTTGACTGCTGCAACTTCATCAGTTACAAATAAAATATTGCTTTAGTGGTTCAGAAAAACAGTAATCACAGGCAAGCATATCACTTCATGAGAATAGGTAGGTAGTTTACTAACGGTGATGAAACCATTTTCAGAATGCATTAACCACCCGGAAAGGGATCCTGGCAAAAGCATAAAGCAAGGGAGAAAGAACAAATTGATTCATACAGTCAAATTGAAAGAGAAAGGGACGTCAAGTTCATCGCCGTCTCACAGGTGAGGACAGCAGTGTTTTGTTAATGTCATAGTGTGCTAAACGGAGGAGATGATAGTCACACTAATGGCCACATCTGGCCAGGGTACACCTTTAAATTAATCCACACTCAGTTCTACACCTCTCTACTTGTAAAGGTTATTAATACTATGGAAATCTTTGTCATCAATAAAGGGGCTAGTTTCTAAAGAAACTTTGGGCTGCATCGGTGTGGAAGTGAAACACATAAATTAGTGTTATCCAATTGAGGTGAAAAGGTAAATTGGTCACCGTAAAGAAATTTAAAAAGCTGAAGTTTCGAATATGCTTTACATTGACATTAGAATCATAGCAGTATGCAGGATGTTTGTCACACGAACCTAGTTTAATGGGTCTTCTACAAGTCTGGCCTATAGCCTAGTGTAGAGCATCCAGACTAGTAACCGGAAGGTCCTACGTTCGACTCTTGTTGCTGAGTATGCCTGTGTCACTCACTGATAACTACACCTTTCACACTAAATGGGTATATACTTGCCAAATAACTTTATGTGGAAACACGAGCCGAGGAAGGGTTTCCCACAGCCGTTTAGAGTTCATCACGCTTCAGTTAATATAACTTTAGGGAAATAAAGTCTTCTATTTATTTAAGGAAGTGAATGCCCAAAATGAAGTAAAAGACTGTGGTAATCGGCTTTCAACCAATCAAATTTTTTGTTACTATTATTCCAGGAAGAAAGTCCACATTGCATTGAACCAGAAACCATCATTTAATTCTTCTACGTGGTTTAGTTGCTGCGGCGCTGTGAAGTCCATTTCGAAGAAAGACGTTTTTGTAAGATACCCTCAGAAAGACCATCACGCCAAGAAAATCATAGTTGGTAACCAGTTTAAAAAACTTTTGAAAGCACTATATCGAGAGCATCCAAAAGCCTCTCAAGCTATTAATGAAAAATTCCAGCTGTCAGAATTAAAAGGAAAGGAAGAGGGCAACATCTTCAACATAAATAAAATAGCGGCTAGATCGGAAACCGCAAAAAAAGAAACTTTCACTGAACTTAGCAGTGTGATACGCAAGCTTTTAGAAAACCTGACGAAAAAGGCAAATTCGCAACAACGTACTGGAAAAAAGGATGAAAAACAAGAGGTTGAATACAAATTGCCTGAAAAGTACAATTTCAGCAAAATTGCGATGCCGGCGAATATACAAGAAAGTTCTTTTACTGAGAGCGCAGGCCCATGGCCTCCAGAAAATGAAATTTCTGCCAAAAGTGCAAACTCTTTAGATCTTCTGAACTTTTTCTCTCGAATGAAAACCATGGAGGGTGTAGAAGATGTTGATTCTTCTCACCAGCATGGGTTGCATAATTTGAATGCAATGGAAACGAATGGATTAAACGGAATCGCAGATGCAAGAGATGTACTATTACCAGGTTTAGCAAGCCCAATGGGCGGAATGAATGGCCAAGGGCAAAGTGGCTTCTTGCCAGGCAATAGTCTGCAAATGCAAAAAATGAACTTAGACGAGCAAAGGAAAAACATTGAGGATCAGATGACAAATGACCACGCTCAACTGCAAATGAGGTTTAAACCTCCTCTACAACAGCAAGAAGCAGCTCCAGTACAAAGCCCACAAAACGATCAAATTTCAAATGTTGGGCCAGACTTACAATATCCTATTGTTGAGCCTTCAACAGGAACGATTCCGTTTGGATTAACAGAAAACCCTTTACTTAACCAAGCACAGCTAATTTACGAAGGAAACCCTTATTTAGCAATGAACAGGCCCCTCACAAGGTACAGAATTCGGCTGCCCTTTTTCCCTCCAATGAATCCAAGATTTACACATCGAATGGATGACGAGGACATCGTTGACGATGTTGATGATAGAGACGATGAGGAAGAGCCCCTAAGGAATTATCCGGTGCCAGAGGATGAAGATGCTGACAGTGAGGATGACGAAGAGGGTTATTACGATGAAAAAAGGGGATAGTTTCGAAAGAAACTGTCAATTCTGCGTCGGTGGCCACTGTAAAGAAATAAATTAAAGTGTTAGCTCTTAGTCAGAGCGAATCAAGGAATGATGAGTTGTGAGTGGTTTATATGTAGAACGGTGGAGCTATGCTGTTGGTGGCAACGTCATAATAAGAAGAAATAAGTTGAATGAAAACCGTTCATTGATACCGTGGGGATTAAGGGTGCCGATTTGAAAGAGGAATTTTCGCTCTTAATTTTTACGGCTTGGATGCATCCAAACCAGTCACTCTACATTTCAATCTCCCTGATCACTCTAGCCAACACATAACGGTCTGCGGCCTTTCTCTACATCAGGGCAACATTGAAAGCCGTAAAAGTCTAGAGCAAAAATTCCTCTTTAAAATCGTTCTCTTAATTCCCCTGGTATCAACGCTTTTTATTTCACTTTTTACGTTGCCATGTTTCCATCAATAGCGTAGCTACACCGTTTCACATGTAAACCACTCACAACCCACAATTTCTTGTCAGTTCGCTCTGTGGAATGGCTAACGTTCAAAAAGTTAGCTTTTGAATTTCTATATGATGGCCAATTTACCTCACCAAGACTTTTGTATTAGGATGAAAGATGACATTTGTTTGAAGTCAAATGCGAGAACGCAATTAATGTAAGCACGGCCCCGTGGCCCAATGCATAAGGCATCTGACTACGAACCAGGGAATTCCAGGTTTCAGTCCTGGTGGAGTGGCCCTTTTGCGCGCCTGCAAGACGTTTGTACAGGATTATTACACCAATAATACGCGTACAATATGCACACCCTAGGCCATGAATTCTCATATACCTGCGATTGGTCAAAGTGCGTTACTGCAACACATCCGATGCTACACTTTACCACTAAATTTTCTGGCAGACCACGGAGAAGAGACGCTATTAGGCGAAAAGGCCCTTTGGAAGAAAAAACCTGATGGATAAAGCTACTCCGGAAAAATACTTTTTTCTAATTTATTAATAAACCGGTTTCTTTCGTCATGATTGTATTTCCATATTGCATATTTATTCATATTTTGTTTTTTGAACCTTTTTTCAAAAAGGTCAAATCGATGAGCTGCAAATTCGAAATGCTAGTTATAGTGATTCTTGCTCAAAAGAAAATTTAGGTGTGAAAAACAAAAACAAAAGAGTGCTCTATGTGTTGGGAATACCGACCTGATAAAGTTCCTTGGAAAGTTGATGTTCGTGAAATTTCAGCGGACAACTCTCAGCCGAAAGTCCAGTCCCTCGACATGAACACAGTGTTGTTTATTTCCCAGGCGATAGTGTTACCTCCCAGTTATGCACTTTAACTTTGCTAAGATGCAATGAATACATAAAAAAAAATTAGCACGTTGAGATTTCTACCGGTACACGGGAATCCAACTAGTATACAGGAATTCAACTACATATATAATTTTTGTCATTGAGGTCTTATCAAAGTTGAGCCCGCGAACCCCAAAGTTGTCATCAGAAATAAGCGCGGGTTAGGGACAACGAGAGGATGTGAATGAACTGGTGACTGACTGTAGTAGTCAATAGAAATGGATCAAACAAGCGGGTTAGTTTCTAAAGAAACTGTAGTGCTGCGTCGGTGGGGACGTGAAACACAAAATTTTGTTGATAATCAACTGTTTTTTGCCTGGTGTAGGGAAAGGCCGAAGATCGTCATGTGTTGGTTAGAATGATTAGGGAGACTGAAATGTCGGGCGACTGGTTTGGATGCATCCTTGTCATTTCTTAGGGTTAGGGCTAGAGAGTCGACTAAGATAGAAATTAAACCACAGGTAGGCAAAGCTTTAGCCAGTATGACCGAAAATCAACAAAATTATCTGAAATTGTCAATATTATACTTACTTGCTTTCCGAGCGAGAATAAACTTCTTAATTTCTAATTTATGCTCCCAACTACTGTATATATGAATATTACCTCTGTTCATTAAGAGGGATTATAGTTATTTTTTTAGGAAATAGGATATCAGTAAGGAAGAAATATAAGTGGGATGAATTTTTTGCACACCACCAGACAGTCCATCTCCACGCGAGAGCAATTGGGGTTGTCTGCGGACCGATTTTGGTGCCCATTTATCAACCATTAACGTGAGGTTTTACAAATATCAATTTCAATTTCCCAAAATTCATTAATTTTCCCAACATTCATCATCATCATCATCATCATCATCATCATCATCTTCTTCTTCTTCTTCTTCTTCTTCTTCTTCTTCTTCTTTACGTACATTTTAAAAAATGCGAAAAAAATCTCACAGATTTATGGGAGTTCGCAATACACAACAGTGTTGGCATTTTTGGACTGAACGAAACTGATCAAGGAGATAACTGAAAAAGCAGCTAAAACGTTAGAACAACAAAGCAGGGAAGTGGAAATACGTCATTTCCACTCATAATTTCTACATACAAGGCAGCATGAGCAACTCAAATGTAGCTATGTCAGCTGTTAAATAAACAACTTGCTAAGCTCAAGCCTAGTCAATATTTTTATCGGCATGGAATAAATACCCTTCCGGATCACTGGCTCGTACATTCTCCACTTCGATAACTTTCATGCGCTTCACTATTATCCGTAGAAGGGATAACTGCTAAAGCGTATCAAAGTGGTCGACAGAGAACACTGAAAGATTGCGCAACAATTTACAACAACGTTATGAATTTTTCTGGGAATCTTAACAAGCAGGACTAATATTGTAAAACCTCAGGGAATACGCTTCTCTGTGTACTCCTCCGTCTGAAAACACGAGAGCCACTCTAGATTTACTGTTCGCCGATTGGGCAGATTAATACAAAGGATTTTTTGCCCAATAAGGGGCCAGAATTCCTAGACGTTTGAAAATCGTCTTGCAAAATTTAGTGTCCAGGGGGGATTTCGCCCATTTTCGAAACCTTTGGTCGCGCCAATTTTCGACCGCCTTATTTCATTCCGCCCCGATTAACAAACTGCCACTGAGTCTCCGAGGAAGTGTAATCGCTTGTTTCGATCGCTGAAGAGTGAGAAACCGACATCGGTTTTACTGGTCAAAATTAAACGCGAAATTCAATCGTCAGGCAATGAATTTTTCTATAAACCAATCCCGAAGAACCACTCCATTCCCGAAGAATAGCTACAAGTTTAAAATTTCAGTTCATTTTATATCCTCTTACATGCATATGATTACCGTCAACTCTCGCCTTTGCATCAGTGATGTAGCACTACGACAACAAACTAAAAACTGCACATCCCTGTAAAACTCAAGTCTACACTTGTCAAAAAGTCAGGGAAGTGCTGTAACGTGTTCATTTTTGTTTTCAATCGTAAAGTATAGTTTTGTGACACTTTTGAGAGAGCAGGTCGTGCAACAGCAGGTCCCAAGTTAACAGAGGCCCAGTGACAGGTGTTCTCCGCCTAACAGCTTTAATGAGCAGACTATCCATTGTGAAGAAACAACACTTAACCTGTGTTGGTCAGTGTTGATATTTCATCTAGTTCTCAATAATAAATGAGTTGCGACTTACTTGGTAGAGAAATGAACTTAAATCTCGCTCAAATTTAAAAAATGTGGTTAAATCAGTGTAAAATGTGAGGACAAAGAAGGGGAAATTTAGTTTTATGAGTATGAGGGCCTCCGTGTTCAGTTGGATCATGCTATGCTGTGTTATTCAACACGAATCAGGTGAGCAGTCATTTCATAACACGAAGACAAAAAGTAAACATGTTATGTTAAATTTGGATAAATGTATATTCCTTCACACGATTTTTTTTCTATATAGGAAACACATTTACATATGTTAACGCTTTCACCCCTATAATTTATTCGAAATTATATTCTTCTACCCCACGGCAAAACTATCCCTACTCACCGTCTACTGCATGTTTTGTTTGTTTTACTTATGCGCTTCAGGGTGTGGGTAATCTCCCAGATAATTTACTTTAGGTGACTAGGGGTTCTTGAAGATTCAATGCGGCTCCAGCATGGCTGTGTTTAAGTAAGGTCTCTGCGGTAAACTTTCTATAGCTTGAGTTTTTACGTTTGATTCTAACAAAGTGAAATGAACCCGACCGCTGGAAAGTCATTTCAAATAACGCTTTTGCAAATTCGGAAATATAAACAAAATAAAACCACATCGCATCAGATTAGGCAGGGATTTTTACTAACAGCATTGACAAAATTTTCAGAATGCAAAAGCGACAAGCGTCATTCTTTCAAAGACATAAATCAGGAGGAAAATAACAACTTGATTCACACAATCAAATTTGAGGAGAAGGGGCCGTCAAATTCTTCACCGTCTCACAGGTAAGAACGGTAGTGTCATGTTTATGTTATGGTGTGCATGGATGTCGTACTGCCAGCGGCGAACGATATGAAGGCAACATTAACGTCCAGTGCTGGCCAGCGTATACCTCGACTTAATCCACGTTGAGTAGATTGAGTTGCTCGTGGAGGTTTATCTTTCCTCTATCTATGGAAGTGTTAAGTAGTGCGACAACCTAAGGTTTTTAAAATTTATCACCTACACCCCACTTTCACCCCTGCATGACAACTTTGTCATTGTAATTTACTTTATTCTAAACTTCTCTTTGAGTTCAACTGCCATCTTGAGTAAGCCTTTTAAGGCTTAAAGGAAGGTGTATTTTTGAGAAAGAGAACTGTTCATTACTTCGTGACTTTTAATCGCGCCTTACAAATCATTAAAATGTTTCTATACTAAAGATAGTGGCAAAACTCCTCGACAAACAAATTAAAATAATTTCAATTCAAAAACTAGAACTCGCATGACAAACCAACGCCTGCACTCAATGACACGTAATTCTTCCAATGGTGCGGGAGCGAATAGATTTGGCATTCCGTGGCTCTCTCAGAAAAAGCAACGTATCAAGTTCTTTGTTTCATCTGAAAGCGGAAAATAAATTGCCGGATAAGAAAACCTCTGGCATGGAAAACCAAAGCAATTAGTTATCGGGCAAGAGGAAATGTGAATATACTTGCAAAATCAGTTTCCGCAGTGAAAATGCCAACCGAGCAAGAGTGTTTCCACAGATGACTGGAGTTCTCCTAAGATTTCACGAATGTTAAGACGAATTTATGGAAATAAGGAAAGAAAGTCTTCCATTCATTTTATTAAGTGAACGCTGAAAATGATACTCTGTTTTTAGATAGTAAGTCCATGGTAATTGGCTTTCAATCAATCGCAGTGCACATACATGACCGATAGTATATTTCAAATTTGTTTTTTGTTTTTTATTGCAGCAAAAACATCCACATCCCACTGAAGAAGAAACGATTATCCAATTCTTCTACGTGGTTTAGTTGTTGTCAAACTGTAACGTCCATTTCGAAGAAAGACGTTTTGGTAAGAAACCCTCAGAAAGTCCATTTTGCTAAGAAAATCATAGTTGGGAAGCAGTTTCGAAAACTACTGAAAGCACTATATCGAGAGCATCCAAAAGCCGCTCAAGCTATCAATGGAAAATTCCAGCTATCGGAATCAAAAGGAAAGGAAGAAGGCAACATAGCCAGTATTAATAATATAGAGGATAGATCAGAAGCCGCCAAAAACAAAACCATCACTGAACTTCGCAGCTCCATACTCAAGCTTCTGGAAAAATTGAAGAAAAAGGCTAATTCGTCACAACGTACTGGACAAAACGATGAAAAACAAGAAAATGTACATAAATTGCCTGAAAGGAACAATTTCAGCAAAACTGCAAAGGCAAAAATACAAGAAAGTTATAATACTGAAAGTACAAGGCCATCGTCTCCACAAATTTCTGCCAAAGGTGCAAACTTTTTAGATCTTCTGAACTTTTTTTCTCGAATGAAAACTGTGGAGGGTGCCCCAGATGGTGATTCTTCTCACCGCCATGGGTTGCATAATTTGAATGGAATGGAAATGAATGGATTAAACGGAATTGCAGACGCAAGAGATGTCCTATCACCAGGTTTAACAAGTCCAATGGACGGAATGAATGACCAAGGGCAAGGTGACTTCTTGCCGGGAAGTAATATGCAAATGCAAGAAATAAACTTAGCCGCGCAAAGGAAACTCATTGAAGATCAGATGGCAAGTCAACTCGCTGAACTGCAAATGAAGTTTAAACTTCTTCAACAACAGCAAGAAGCAGCTCCAATACAAAGCTTACAAAACGATCAAATTTCAAATGCTGCGCCTCCAACAGGAACGATGCCATTTGGATTAACGGCAAACGCTTTGCTTAACCAAGCACAGCTAATTCACCAAGAAAATCCTTATCCTCTCACAAGGTACAGAACTCGGCTGCCATATTTCCCTGCAACGAATTCAAGATTAGCACATCGAATGAATGACGAGGACCTCGGTGATGATGTTGATGATGATGACGATGAGGAGGAACCTTCAAGGAATTATCCGGCGCCAGAAGATGAAGACGCTGAGGATGACGAAGAGGGGTATTACGGACCTGACGATGACAGATAACGTTTGTTTGAAGTCAAATGCGAGACCTCACTTAGTGCAGGCACAACCCCGCCAAATGGATGAGGTATCTGACTACGAATCAGGAGATTCCAGGTTCGAGTCCTGCCGGGGTCGCTTTTTTGACACGGCTCCAAGACATTTGTACGGACTTGTTAAACCACTAATACACACACAAAAGGCACTCTTTTTTTTTTTTTTTCATGGACAAACCTTTCAGCATTATAAGGCATCAATTATTCTCGCAGGCCTCAAAATGTGTCACTTGACGCAGAATGGCCCAACTAAAACTGGATCATATATATCTGGTGCAATAATTTACCACTAAATTTTCTGCGAGTCCATGGAGAGACGCTATCAGGCGATAGGGTCCGGCGAAAAGCCCCGATAGATAAGACTGGTCCGCAAAATACCTCGCTTTAATATATTTTTCTAATTTATTAACGAGCAGGTTGCTTTCATTCCATTTACATATTGCATCTTCGTTCGGCTTTTTCCATTTTTCTCCTAAAAGATCAAATTAATGAGCTGTAAATATGAAATGCCAGTTTTAGTGATTTTCCTCCGAACGAAAATTCGGCGATGAACAATGAAAACAATAGAGTGCTACTGTCTCGGGCGTATCGATTTGACAGTTTTTCTCGGAAATTTAACGTTTTTAAAAACTAGCATACAAGATAACGAAGCTTGGCTTCTCCGGCTAATATTTGTTATAAGAACATTACATTTCCACGGGCAGTTATCAACCGATAGTCCCTAAAGGATGATTTATAGTTAGACTTTTCCCAATTGAATGTTATAACAACTCTTGTCACATCTCGGTTTTGCAATTTAGATTGTACTATGGCGTATATCTCACACGTAGTTCCCGTCCTTCGAAATGGCGAGAAACTACAACAGCCCTTTCGAGTTTCATATGGGGCTAATAAATAAGGACTACAGTTACTCTACTCTCTACTCTACTCTAGCTAGTACACAGAATTGGACCTACACAGTTTTAATTATTGAGCCGTTTTCAACATTGAGCCCGCAACTCACAACGCTGTAATTAGAATTCAGCGGTAGGGTCAAGGGAAGGGTGTGAATAAATGAGTCTATAAATATGGAACGCCTCGCTGTGGCGCTGATCTTGTTCAAACCTCTTAAGTGAAGTGTCAGATGTTGAAATTGTTGAACTCCTGACAAGGTTCCTGAGTAATATAATACATGCAAACTTTTAATTCTCAAGGGGATACTTTGCTTTAACTGAAATGTAATGGCACAAATTATATTAAAGCTGTTGCTATGTGTGATGATCTTGGCATGTGAAGATGTGAACGGACGGCCGACATCGAAGGGGATCAAGGACGGTAAGTTTTTTTTAAGCTCACTAAAATTTAGTATACGCTTTTCACCGAGTGAAATTAATACTAAGACATCATCGGTATTTCACAGAAAAAATAAATTAACATTCAAGACACAAATTGAAGGAATTCGCTTTGTTGAATCACATAATGATCTATCCTATGAGAAAACTGTGATAGATTTAATTGGACGAAACATATTTATCAGCTTCTTAAGGCAGAGATTTTTACAACTCTTCTAGCTTTCTCAATAGCCAATAATGCTAGAAAGGAATCAATATAAAATTGTGAGATTTCACCCAGACTTCTATATCTACGTGTTATGTCAGGCGGGATAACCTGTCATTGTTTTGGTTTAAGTTACACAGGTCTGAATCTGACGAAACAAATTCAGATTAGCTTTACTTTAAATTTTATTTTATGTCTTTTAAATTGTTTTACTTTGCTTAACTTTTCTGCAAAAAGAAAGTTATGTCACATTCAAATCAGGCTAATAAAAGCAAAACACATTTTCCCTAGAAAAGAAAAATTATTCTTGGATTAAGACGTTTATCAACTCGTTCCAGATTACTGCTTAAATAATAATGACAAAAATAAATAACAAGTAAAAATATTTATATATACTTCTTTAAAAACATTATATCGTTTAGGAATAAAACAAATTTCAAAGCTACTATATATGCCGAAAACCGTCAAAGTTTTAAGAAAAAAATGGGTGAAATGTGACGTAGAAGATAAGATAACAGAAAGTGACTTTTGCCGTCAAAGTAGGGTAGCCCAGACTAACGCTCTTAGTAGACCACACCTTCTTGCCATCTTAACTTAAATGTGCTTTTGTTAAATCAGTTTCATTACTAAATTTTCTTCAACACTCATCAATTTTAGAAATCAAATCTCACGCGCAATTTAGCCTCGTTACCGTGCCCATTTTGAAAGATGCCAGAGGCGTGCCACATGAGACTACTGCAGAGGAAGATCACAAGTCCTACCTGACAGGTCCTGCTTATAGAATACTGAACAAAGACAACAGCTTTGACACAAAGAATCCTCTAATCTTCTTCCCATTGGTTTCCGTTGAACACCCTCGAGGATAGCAAGTATTTGATGCTGACGATCAGGCCCCCGATTGTTCAAAAAGTGGATTTATTGATCCACTGAATACCCGCTATCCAGTCCGTAAAATGAGTTGGAATGCAGCTTACCTGTTGTACATTGATTTATCAACTAAATATAGTTATCTGCTTCGGGCCCAGATGCACAAGAAGGACGTACCTAGATCTGCGGCTGACTGGATTTTATTAGAAAATGAAACTGAATGACTTTAAGCTTGAGGTCCTTTGACCTCACGCAGGATAATTGTTAAGTAATCGTTCTTATGATGTAAACTTAATATAAGCCCATGGGCTTATATTCGGGAGGGCTTTTTTTGCGAATGAGATTAGAGGGGCTTATATCCGGGAGGGCTTATTTACGGAAGGGCTTATATCCGAGAGGGCTTATATTATTTACGGAAGGGCTTATCATACGTTTGGGAATTGTACGGTATATTGTTTACCTCAGAATATAACCTTTCGTGTATTCCTACATAGTTTTATAATTTTTGACTTTTTCCCCTTTTTAGCCAATGTAACTCTTAACGTAATTCATCTTTGGATGCAAGTTTTAAGCGAATAAGGCATCCATCTATCCGTGTAAGGACACAAGAAAGCGACTCTTGTTTTACTGTTCGCCTATTGCACAGAGTAACACAAAGGATTTTTTCTGCCCAATCATGTGCCAGAATTCCCCGAGTCGTTTGGAAATGATGTGGTAAGTGAATTGGCCGGCTTACTTCGTTCCGCCCCAAATAACTGCCCCTGGTTCTCCAAGAATATGCCATCGATCGCTATACAGTGGTTCTTATTATGATCGACGTGATTGCTTTTGAGGGTCGTAACGATCAGATAAAAGAAGTCCTTAGCTGGAACTCACTGGAAGTCACTACAGGGTTCAGCAAGTGTCAGTGTAAAAAGTGGTCCACTTAAGTTTAAGTGTGCATGCATCGTCTTAACTGATAATTTATCCTTTGTATTGAAACATGACAATATTTTTGTTTTAATCATTTGGTCTTTCCTGCTACCTCCTTAATCAAATAATTATCTATTGAGGAAAAATGTCAGCAACAATGTTTTTTTTTCTTTTTCAGCAAGAGGGTATTTTAAATTTGGTCATTAATGATGTGTTTTTCTAATTTTTTAGTTGCAAAAGAGGAAAGCAGCACGGATGTGAATCACTCGAACGCAATTTTCAACTATATTCTCTGACGATGTGTCTGAGTAATTTATTGTTTTCAAAAACTGATCATTCTAATTTGTAAACTTCCTTAACCGTAAATGCTTGTTTTGGCAAGTGTTGCTGGTAGTTAGCACAAGTTAATAAGGTCTTAATTTATTTTAGATTGAATTGTAAAAGTTTGAAAGGAAAGCATATTGAATTTTTTCTTTCAAGATCCATTCAGCTTTTTATAGTCTATTTTGATATGGCTTTCATAATTGCCCTCGTAATCTTTGTTGTTTTCGCTGACCAAGAGGTGTTTCCTCGGCCACTAACAGGTACGTTTGAAAAAGTAATTTGATTTTGCAGACAATTTTCAACATACCAACAAATTATATAAGTTTTAAATCATGTTAGTCTCCTTTTTTCTTTGTTTTTTTTTTCGTCAAGTGTTATTATGTAGATGATCTTGTCGACAGCAAACGTCTAATGCTTTGTTTTGTAGTTAAAGGCTATCACCGTTGAGCTGTTATCGTATCCGCAATTTTATTAATCGTTTGCTTAATGGAACTCGTCGCGGGCTTGAAGAGGAGCACAACACGTGAAATAATGGTACTTAGTATAGCTTACCCACAAATGCAATTCCTTCCAGTCAATTGTCTTGAAGTGATTGTCTCGATTGTCTTGAAAGTTTTGTTTTGAAAACAACTTCTTTCCTCGAGTTCAGTACCAAAAATATTACAGGGCATTGTTAACCATTTCCTAAACTAGTAAACAGAGTTAAATTCCAATTCCTTATCATTTAAAATTCTGTAAGGTTTGCAATAATGACAATGCCTGCAAATAACCGAATCTCTGTTAAAGGGCTTAAAATGATAAAAAGGAGTACGAACATACAATGAGCAATACTGAACTCTCTTTTACCCTAATTTGTATATGAAGGGAACCAAATCTTTGGAATCAAGTACCCAGTGAGCCCTTATGACAGTACAATCAAACGAAGACAGCAAGTAATAGCTGTTCCACCGGTGGCGACTTCCATACTAGAAGGACCTTACCTTCCCCCTGCAAACGCTGAAAACGAGCTATTTGTCGGACCTCATGGAGTACCAAGCCCTCTACATCACGGCTATCCCATGTTTCCTGGCGCTCACACCTATTATCCTCACTATCCAAATCCGACATTTCCCAGCTATTACGCACATCCAATATACCATCCCATAATACCTTGGGGTCTCCGCCATGGTTACCATACACACTGGCCCCATATGCAGGCATCTGGCCCGGTGTTCTTAGCGGATCCAAACGACGGGATGTACCAGGAGCCAGTAACTGGCACCCTTATTCCCCGTCCTGTAATACCCCCACGGTATCCGGGATTTGTGAACCACGCCGTTGACTTCCATGGATATCATCACCCGGGTGCAATGTTCCTCGGAGGGCATGGACCGCGATTTTATCGTAAGAGTCCATGTGAACATTGTCTCTTTAGAACAACTCTGCAAATTATTTATACAAAAATGACCAAGATTCACTTGCAATATAGTTTATATAGTAGTTTATTATAAATGTGTATCACAAACGAGCATTTCAGTAGCGGTTTATTGAGTTTTCATAAAAGCACGGGAAAACTCTGCCAACTCCATGTCTGTTTGGACCCAAAAAAATCAGTACTTTAGACGGTATAGCCAACCCACAACTGAGGACAGACTAGCAGAAGATATTTGTATTAATATTGCTTGATTGATTACCAACTCATACAAACTTATACATCGCCTAAGCCTATTTCCCTTTCGTAAACGGTCGTTGCCATTTTTGACGGTCGATGCCATCATTGGTAACCAAGCCTTTTGTCATGGTAGATGTAATATATGCTCTGGATTAAGTCACAATAAGGTAGCAAATACATTTTTAAACAGTCTTAGAAAGAACAAAGTTTAAGCCCAAGTTGAATTTACGTTAAAAGGTCTGGAAAGGGCTAGGGTCACCTATTATAGATGTATCAGTTATGAAAGACAGTTAATTATAATATATACTTTAATTTTTCAGAGTTGTGGCGGATTTGCGTAGTAGTGTGGTAGTAAGGGAGAGAGATTAGCATACGAAAGGACCGGGGTTCGAATCTGGGTTGTGAATGTCTTTCTTTTTAGTAGAAAAATTTTCAATAATAGTTCAAAAATTTTCTAAGTGTCTTAAAAATGGCAACAACTGTTTACGAAAGGGAAAATTGCATCGCCTAACGCTTCGTTTTGTTTTGCTACTTTCAAATGAGTGAGGTCAAGATCACAAAAGAATAATCACTTGTTTTTCCACAGCAGTAGATAGTACCACAGTAGAAGATCAGATTCTGGATAACACCGCAAACCTACATAGCTCTCCAAGTGAGGATGTCACCGAGAAGATGGAGGAGATAAGAAAAGAAGAGGAACTTGAAAGACTGAAACTACTTAAAGCTATGAAAGCTATGAAAACAAAACCCACGTTAAAGAAGCCTTCACAAAAGTAAATGCTGAACAATGGGTTCAGGGTCCGTTCTTTGCCGGTGGTTAACGGAGAAATATAATGGCTTGCATAAAATATATTGTAAGTCGGTAAAGTATGATCGTCAGGGTGAGTGTAGCCTTGAGAAGGACTGTTTGCGAAAACAATGACTGACGTTTCGACAACGTAGAAGTCATCCTCAGAGCAAAGTGAATTGCGAATCGTCAGTAGATGTTATTAGTCTCTGGTCGGTGTTCTGATTGGTCGACGAACTCACGATGTTATTGGTCTTCTGTCAGTTAAGCCTTGATTTTATTGGCTGTGAAGACTGTAAAAGGTGATAGGCCCGCCTCAATCCGTTTTTTGTTAGTCAAGTGTCCGTTGGCATATTTTTGTAAAATTAGTTGGTTTATCTGACGTCAATAACTAATCGTTTGTAAGGTGCACGGGTAGTTGTTGCCAACGGTTCAGTGTTGTTTGTTCTAAGTTGGTAAACCAGCTTTACAGAGTGATTCGTTGATAGTAGTTGACGCATTTAGCAGAGGCCCAGTCGATGCTGTGGTTTGTCCTACAAACGACTTACTGACGACAACAAGACAGACCGGACAAACAATAGACAAACCAACTAATTTTACTAACGATAGACCATCGGACATTTGACTAACAAAAGACGGATCAAAACGCACTAATCACCTTTTACAGTCTTCGCAGCCAATAACATCACGGCTTAATTAAACACGAAGACGCGCTATAAAAGGAGAGGTACCTAAGGTACTTCGAGATCATTTGTCAATCAACCTCGCTAGCCTACAGACGTGAAAGCGGCGCACAGTGAGAAGCTCACAAAATAAATTCATACACACACTATATGTGAAGTTGAACTAATAACAACTAAATTATTTTAACTGAGAATAAATTGGCCAAATTTTATATCTGGATCTACCTTTTTGGTTCTTTGTTAAAAAAAACCCTCGAGACACGGCAGCACGCGAACTCGTGGTAGAGGAATCAGTCAAATTATAAACGGTTACTCCACAAGCATAGTCTGAAGACAGGAGCTTTTTGAGTTAGATAATTTCTTTGCCGATTTGAGAATATTATTCTACTGAACTTTTAAAATGTTCACGTCAGTATTTCTTGCAGACTAAACCATATGCATGATCTCAACATATCTAACTCTTGTTTGAATTGTGCGCCTTTTCATAACATTACGAGCTAAGCAACTTGATTCCCTTTTAGCGAAGGTCATGTCATCGCATTTCCCTATACATTTGAAACTCAAACATGTTTACTTGGTAGCTAGCCAATAAATCAAATCATATTTGTCTCGAAAACTCACAGGTGAAACAAGACTACAGCACAACCTTTTCGGAGCTAAAAGACTCGAACGTGTTACACCACGATATAAGGGTAGTATCGAAAACGAAGACCCTGGGGTCTTCGTTTTCGATACTACTTTACCTCAATTATAATATAGAAATCCACCTCAAAGAACCCCGGTCTGTGCAATTCAGATACAAGTCGAGTATCGCCGCAATATAAAACAGTCGGCCGCTAAAGCATGTCCGTGTTGAACAACTGCAGCCTTTCACAATCGCGCCTTGTATAGAACACATAACACTTCCCACACTTATGAATGCAGCATCACTTTTACTGGGAGCTACGCAATGTTGTTAGACGAAAAAAAGTAGTGTGCAAATATTCTGCTTGTACAACTGAGCCCGGAATCGCCAGTTTTCTCTTCATGGGTCAAAATGCAAGGCCCGCGGTATCTGTTTGTCTGAATATATTCCACCCATGGCGTCCACCTCCAGGCACATTTCGTGGTACACAAGAAGGCATCTTTTAGGTTTTTCTCAGAAGAATCAGCCGTAACAATATCGACAGTCAAAGGAAAATGGACGATCAACTCTCGAAGCAAAAGCAATACATTCAAAGCGCCTTGATTTGAAGCATTACCGTACCCAAATTGTGAATTAGCCAATCAGAAGCCTTGTTTACTGTCATGATTCTCTACGATATCAAGTCACTGACCTGATATCCTACGATATCATGGACAGTTTGGGAAACTCGCACTTTTTTTTTGCTGACTTTAGAGGCGAAAATTACAACAGAAATACAACGAAACGTAAAACTATTACATTTGTTAAACGAGAAAGTAATTTGTTTAACGATAAGAGAGGGGAAAAAAATACAATTTCGCGCCAAAATTGGAAGCGGCTAAACTGGCGGGCGCTCGCGTGAACTTTACAGACAGCGCTGAAACTTTTTTGGTTTCAAAACGGAGCCAGATTTTCCAAATTTCTTTCTTAACTTGGACTTCCAAGATTCAGAAAATGAAACTCCAAACAAAAGAATTAAATGAAAATGGCAGATGAGGAGTTGGAGAAGAGTATTGACGACCAGAAAAGTGTAAATACGTGTCGCTCTACAACGCCTGACTGATTACGGTAACTGAAAAAAAAAATTAAAAAAAACGCCAGGTTTTAGGACGAATTTGCGTACGGTAAATACCTAATCGCATCTTTTTTGGTACGCTTCGGCGGCATATCAAGCTCGTTTGGTCTCACCATGGGTATTTTGGCTCGACTGCGTCTCGCCAAAATATGAACCATGGCTCGACCAAACTCGCCTGATATACCGCCGAAGCGTACCAAAAAGGTACGATTAGGTATAAAAAGCTGACTAATGAAACGGCCAAGCACCCGCCATGAATCTAACAGTGAACTTTTCTTTCACAATCTACAGTTTAGTCATTTATTCTATTAAAACCAAAGTTTGGTAAGAGAATGCTGTGATAGGAAAGTCCACAAGCCATGCATTTTGAAGGCTCACAGAGGCTTCATCGACTGCGAGGAGCCTGTGTACCTTCGTGCAGCATCTCGCGATTGGGAGAACCGTTACGAGCGCGAAATTCAAATTTCGTACGCTAAAATATTATATTTGAGTTAAAGGTCAAATAAACCCAAATTTTGATAATTCCGCTTTAGCCGTTTAAACGCGTCTTGACACAAAAAGAAATCATTATAAAGCCAAACTGGACCGAAATTTTCCTTCCTGAGACCTTAAAAGGAGTAATAAAGCCAAAAGTACGAAGATATCCGAAGGTTTCACGAAATCGTTTCTGAAATGACCGCGCGCTTAAATGGAAGGAATGGAAACGACCGCTGATTCTGTGACGTCACTGTTGATGAGCAAAGAAAGCTCAAGATCAAAAGGCGAGTATTGAAGAGTATTGTTGTACTTTTTTGGAAAATTCTCTGTTTTCACCCGTTTTCTTTGCGTTGAAAATGGCTGAGGAGCTCAAACCTGTGGCATTTACCACCATTTTCACTACTACGCGACTTTTCTTTTCAAAACACTTCTGAGCACTTTGCAATACGCTTCCGTCAATCATACCTAATATGGGAAGTGTGTGATGTTACCGCAATTGAATTGAGCTCGAAGGAATAAAGATGGCACCAAATTATCCCGTAAATTTGCACTGGCGAGTGTTATATTGACTAGTAAGAGGCTTTAGAGTCGTTGATGTTGCAAGAATACTTCACGTTTGGCAGGAGTGGATAGAGTATGCAACGGGAAAACGAATCATGATCGGCGTGCGATCAACCGATTCGTGAAGAAAATGGGTTTGACAAGAAGAAAGCTGAAGAAACGTACGTATGACTTGTTGGATTGTTTTTGCAAGAAACACTGCTAATTCTAGTCACCTATCATCCGAGGAATGGAATGAAAAACAAAGCATAAGCGCTTTATAACGTTTATTGTTCTACGTGAATGTTAACGCTGTGACATAATAGCAAGAAAAATTTGAAAAATCGTTATTTATAAAAGCGGGAACGGGGAAATATCAAGGAAAATATTTAAGCACAGTTTCATGTTTACTTCTTCGTTATAGTTCACTGTGATTATCAAAGAACGTGATAAGCGAAACAGGGCGATGTATCGTCGTAGGTCATCGCTAAATTTCACCCAGAACAGTTGCTATTCAGTCATAGATGAATCAGAACTTCTCAGACTCATCTATAAATAGCAACTGTTCTCGGTGAAATTCAGCGATCCTACGATAATACATCGTCCTGTTTCCCTCATCACGTTCTTGGCAATTGTCTTGAGTAAAAGAGTTAAAAAGAAGAAGTAAACTTGAAAGCAAGCTTAAATATTTCCTCGATTCCCCGTTCCCGCTTGTAGAAATAACGATTTCCCTTTCATGTCACAGCGTTATATGTTTGCATTCTCGAAACGTAGAACAACAAACGTTACAAGCGCATTATAAGCTTATACATTATTTTGTTTTTTCAATTTATTCTGGAGGTGATAGGCCGGTGATTAGAATTAGCAGTGTTCCTTCCAAAAAAATGCAACAAGTCATACGTACCTTTCTTCTTGTCAAACCCATTTTCTTCACGAATCGGTTGATCGCACGCCGATCATGATTCGTTTTCCCGTTGCATACTCTATCCACTCCTGAATTTCGTCCTCGTACACTTCGGGATATTGCCAGATTTATGCTCGTGGTGAATAACATGTCGTTTGCTATTTTCAGGTCAGAAAAGCTAGAATTATTACTTCACACTTCGGTTTAACTTATTCACGAGATTAAACGTACATGTACGCTTACCATCGGCCGCATAAGATAATCCACCGAGCGGGCATTTCAGTAATTCTGAAGAAATGTCGAAATTTCTTTACAAATATCTGCCAAACGTGAAGTATTCTTGCAACATCAACGACTCTAAAGCTTCTTACTAGTCAATATATGACTCGCCAGCGCAAATTTACGGGATAATTTGGCGCCATCATATGATCATTATTCCTTCGCTCGCGCTCAATTCAATTGCGGTAACATCACACACTTCCCATATAAGGTATGATTGACGGAAGCGTATTGCAAAGTGTTCAGAGGTGTTTTGTGAAAAGAAAAGTCGCGTAGTAGTGAAAATGGTGGTAACGTAGAGCCATACCAGTTTGAGCTAATTGCCACAGAATCGGACTGCAAAATCTCAGATGATATTCGACCGACAGCAATGGCTTCGAAAGTAAACGACGGAATTGGTAAAGTTTAATGGTGAGCGTTTAAGCTTATTTATTCATTACACTGTAAAAGTTCGCCGTATAATTGTTAATAAGTGCGTTAACACTTTATTTGAGGCATTTTTGTTGTTCTTTACGGCCCTTTTGTACACTTATCATGATCTTCTTATAAATGTATCCATTATGGTTCCTGTGTGAGTACGGTTTTCATCCTCGCGGCAACAGCGGCAGGAAATCCAGCTCAAATTTTTGGATCCGTTTGTTTCTATATGCCTCGTTCTTTAAAGCCTTGAGAGATATGTAAATAAGTGGCTGGGTATTCTAAAATCGCTCCCGTCTGGTTAGCTAACCTGTTTATTTATTTAATATAGTTTTAATTTTGTAGTTGACATATTTATTTAATCCCTTTACTGATGAGTTACGTTTTACTCATCTGTGTATCATGTTCCCAGAACATGTATACAGTAATGTTGCTTATGGGCAATACACTTACTGGATACGTATGAAGCTGGGACGACAAATCCCAATAGCCATTCCATCTTGTCTGGTTTTAAAAATTAGAGAGTGCTTCCCAAGTAAAGTGGAAACTGAAAGGGCTTTGAAGATGTCCATTAACAGCTTGGCAGTCTTGCTAGATAATATTAACATCATATTTGGTTGACAGTTGTACTACTCTTTGAAATGTTTCTAAACTTTGTATTTTCTTCAATTACTACAGAGTGGTACTTAACCTAAGAGGTGAGGGGCTCCCATAGTGTAGTGAAGGGGTCACCGTGATTACAATTCATGCTTTGGTACCACTTAGGGTGTTTGAATTAACAATGACCATTGTCAGCATGTTTTGATACTTTCTAGGGTTTTAAGGTACTATAATGTCAGAAATTCATGCTGGCAGGAACAACTTTTCAAGAGGTATTAGTACTTCTTGGAGTGACAAGGAACATATGTGACAACCCACAAAAGAAGTTTTTTTTTTGTTTCAAACAACAATCAGTTCCTTCGGTTTTTATGGGTCAACCATTTCCCCCCCCCCCACCCCTCCTGAAAGTACTTAGATAGCATCTGTACAAAGGGTGGACCCCATAACTATGTTAAGTGATACACCTGTCATAAACTTGATAGGGGCCTGTTCATCTTGATATGATGTCATTTTTGCCTCCCCTAAAAAACATGAACATGGAACAGCCTGGGAACACCTGCTTCCCAGGGGGTACTCCGGATTTCAAGTGACGGGGATGATCGAATGGGGCCAAAAAACAAAACCCAAAAAAATCTCTAGGGCCTATAAGGAACCCAAAAAATCCCTGGACCAAAAATTAACCCCCCCCCCCCAAAAATCCCATGCCGAATTTTCGAGCCTAAAACATTTCCAGAAAGGATTAACCCACAAGTCACAAGCGAAAGATATCAAGAATTCACTACAGAAAAAGGGAATTCCAGTGAGGATAAAGCCGGGTGATAAACACGATGGATGAGAAATCAGTTGAATGAATTGACGCCTTGTGAAATACACCCGGGACACTTTGCGGACTATATATTGTATAACCGGTTTTCTGAAACAGATGCAATGTAATGTAACACCATCGTTAAATATAATTAAAACAACCACGAAACAAGTTTGGTTGTCAGTACTTAATATTCGCAGAACTACGCGGCCAGGATACACAGGCACTACCACAATTCTTCAGATTGTTTTGAATACCCAAAAAATCTCTACTTAAATCAAGGCACCCAAAAAAATACTTGCCAAAGTTTCCTACCCAATAACATCCCGGAATGGAACATTTCGACCCCCCCCCCAAAAAAAATCCTTCGATTATCCCCGTCACTTGAAATCCGGAGTCCCCCCCTGGGACCTGCTTGCCAGTGAAAAGCCACAACACTTAGAAACTAGGCCAGTTTATTAAATCTGGGTTTATGTTGTTGGTTGTCTTGAGTGTTGGTTTGTGAGAGGCTTAAGAAGGGCCTGCAGCCGCTGTATGAAAGCGATAAAACTGAAATATTTTAGTGTGTGAAAAATATTACATTCAGAGCTCGAAATTTACGTTTGTTTATAACTACTGAAGCCTAATTAATGCGCCAAAAACACGAGGTTATTGTTAATGCTTAGTCACTGCTATGACTTATAATTCTCAAATAAACTAACTGAAAGAGCTAACAACCATCAGAAGATACAAGCTAGTGATAGTTATATTGAACAAAATGCAAAATTCTTACCTCTAAATTTCTACATTGTGCAAATGCTGAACACGCAATTGGAAATCCCGTGTGAAGTTGCTCCGTTCTTGGGCGGACATGGATGGTTTATACCGCTGTAACTTACCGCTCAAAACAACCTCCACAAGCTCGGAAAACCGGCAAAAACACAGCAAACACATAACAGGTAAGGTTCTTCAAACTTTATTTGGATTTTTAGGTATTTTCCATGGAAAACCGCCGATTATTTTCGATCGAATCGCTTTGGTTACCTGTGGTGTAAACTGGTCTGCACAGACACGTGAATCAGTGTTTTGTGGGTTGAAACGATCCTCCTTTCAATCTTTGAGCCATTCTTGAGGCAGTTCTGGATCTTCTGGAAACTTAAAACTACTTACTTTACTCTCATAGCAGCACAAAACACCATGATTTTCCGCTCAAGTCGTCACACTTCGAATCCCTGCAATTTTCCAGCTCGCCAACAGTGACGTCACTAGTGTTATTTCCGACAATTTACCGACAACTTTCCCGACCACTCTACGATTATGAGGGCCAAAAAGTAGCACTTTTCACGTGCCATTATCTCTGCGATCCTAAGTCCAATTGACTTGAAACTTCAGAATATGTTTATTTGATACCAAATCAACACATAACAAGTAAATTGGATTGAAAGAAAAATGTCGAAATTTTGGTTTATTTGACCTTTAAGGAAGAGTCGTCCCTGCTGTTACTTTTAAATTTATCTCACCGAGTAAGTATTTTATAATCGCAATTCAACAGCTGTAGGCAGGATTTGACCTGTTTTTCAAATAACGAATTTTCCCCCGTTCCTCGCGTAGTCCGCAATCTTTGATTTTAAGTCGTTGAAGCAGTGATTTCGTGACAAAGAGGGTGGGGGGAGCTATCCCTTTTATAGCGCGTCTTCGTGTTTAACAGACAGGCGACCAATGACATCGTGAGTTTGTCGACCAATCAGAACACCGCCAGAGACTAATAACATCTACTGACGATTCACAATTTACTTGACTCTGATGATGACTTCCACTCAGGTTGTCGAAACGTCAGTCAATATCATCTCAAACAGTCCTTCGCAGGGCTACACTCAACCGGACGATCATACTTTACCGAGTTATGAGATGCCTCCTGGGTTCAAACCATTTACAGTATAAAATATGTTTTAAATATCGCATTCACGTAAGCCTACAAAAACTGATTAAGCCTTTTAGGGATTCATGTGTGCAAGGACATTTTAACACAATCGATGTTAAACAAATTTAGTTTACTTCTTAATCCTAGAAAATGTCAGCATCAGTTCGGGCATCCTAGAACAAATCACGTAAAGGCAATGCAAATAGAATTGATTGCAACTGCAAATTCTTCCCATGAACGTCTTAACCCTACTTAGCCTGGGCGTTTTTGGAGTTCCTGAGCATGGAAAGGTGTGGGGGAGAAGTGCCCCTGTCTTCAATTCAAGAATATTGAAGCTTCTTCAAGGAAACTTAGAGGGTAAATAGTACACCTAAAAGTGTTTACTTTAAGATCCGCAAATTGAGTTGCTGCTGTCATATGACGTGGGAAATACGTCATGATTCCAAACGGCGGCCATCTTGGATCCGCCATCTTGAAATTCTTGAGCAAAAATAAAGAACACTTACTCTAAAACAGTAAAAGTTAAAAACAGGAAACAATGAACTAAAGCATGTCATACCAAATTGCTCCCGAAAAAAATGTTGGCAAAATTCACAAAGTTTGGGGGCTTTTACTTGGCTTTAAAAAAGTTACAAACGTTCAAAATCGGCCCGTCTTGACCAGGGTCAGGGTTTGCGGGGAAACACGGCGACTCACGAAATATGTCATGAAAATAAAAGGGAAATGGAATCGCACTGGTTGGTTCCCCCTGCTGATACCCCACCTTACTTAAGTTAATTTTGAAAATCATCGACGAAAAACAACTCAAATCCGGCTCTACCACCGTCTAGTTGGATTCTTTTGTACTGCTTTGTTTATAGTCATGCACTTTGCAGATTATAACATCTTTTATCTCTAATTTATAACTCTCTTACAAAAGCACGGATCTCGTTCAAGCCTGATTTTTTTACGCTTTCTTTTCGCAAAGGCTTAAGTTGTTTACGTCTTCTATTCATTAAACGTTACCACTGGAAACAATAAAATCAGATAACTGCAGTTAATTCTAAAATTGCAACCGCTATTTGGAAGCTACTGATAAGTGTAATTAATTAATCTTATCAGCTTTTCTTGAGGACATTATGGTTTTTGAAAGAAAGAGCAGAGGACAATGTAGCATTTTTTAGATCACAACGTTATTTGGAATGAGGAGATGAAAGTTGCAGAGGAGGTCAACCATACAATTGGCGGGAAAACTTTTTTCGCTATATCAATAAAAAAATCCTTACAAGACAATTTTGGGGCGAAAATCCGGAGAAATTAAGAGCTACCAGACATTGACTAAGTCATGGAGTTATGCTCCAGTCTTAGGTCTTTTTAAAAGAGTTCACAAATTCCCTGGAAGGCACGTTGTGAATTACCTTGATGTAGCCTCGCAAAGCCCGAAAAGATAACAAAACCAACAAAACCTCTGACGTTTAAATTACGGAATGTTTAGTTTAATATTTTACCTGTAAGTTTTATTGTTTGTACTGGAACAACCATTACTGTTTTGACTCGTAAAGCAAAACAATCTTAAGGCAACATATAGTATAGGACACCAGTTTGGGTAAATAAGAAACCTTTTCTCAAGTTTCCAATCTCTTTATATATCTTGTTATTTCAAAACTATTTCATAAAGCTTTCCTCCTAGGCAACAAGGGTATCTCGAAGAAGAAAAATGAAGAAAAAAACGTTACTGTTCCTTACACTGCTCGTTGTACTATCATCAATGGCTGACGTTCAATCAAAAGGAACAATAGGTAAGTCTTACCAAGCTTTTATCTTTAAAGTTTTGTAGTTTACCTTTCAGCTTTTGCCGTTTTTTTAGGGTTTCTTTCGTCTGTAATGCCCAATTTCTTTCGTATAGTTTGACATAAAATAAACCCCGTTGTATAGCGTTAATGTCTCAGCATCTACCGATAAACGCGTACTGTCGTGTCTTTCATTTGAATAAGTAAAACAGTCTGAATCAGTTTATTTCATTATAAATAGAGAGGAACAACTCAAATGAAACAGAGATATGGCGAAAATTACACATTTCAGTTTCTGACTGATACATAAGTAGTTGAATGTTATTATTTGAAAACAACACCTTGTAAAACTGACATCTAAATAAAATAAATGAACCTGAAATAAAGAGCATCAACAATAAATTTTGATAACAGGAAAAGGTCACCACAAACCCAAGAGATGGACAAGGCACATATTTCACAAGCCAATGAAACACCATCTCATCTCAAAACACAAGAAACATGATGTGCTTACACTGGCAGCCCCACCAAGCGTCGGTTCCCTTCTTCCCTCGACAAGCAGTATGACCCTGATGCCTAATGGAGTGCCGACTGCTTTTGGAAAATACATCCATCACCTCATGTACCGTCATCCTCTCAATATTCCGGTGTATCATGGAGGATATCATCCGCACGGTCCCTACCCAGTCCATGTGCCAGAACATTTTGGACCACTTGGACCATTTGGGCACCATCATATCTACAGGCACGGCCCGTGGACCAGTTCAGGATATGGCGTTCGTTATCCTTTCGGGCATGGCTTCGTACCTGGCCCGTGGTACGGTCCGCTACCTGGACATGGGTTTGGCTATGCATACCATCGCCATTTTGGACATGCACTGCCTTGGCAAGAATTATTGCGACACTATCCACCTGATTATGAGTATGAACTAGGACACGGCTATCAGCGTGGCTTGGGGATTGGATATGGGCACGGATATGGTCGCGGCATTAGTGAGTTACCTACAGTTACTGCTAAATCAGTTCGCGTTAATACACTGCTCCAAGCACATTTTAAGTCTCGTTTTCCTTTCAATTTCACTACCAAACAATTCAAAATCAACGCAAGGTTTTTAAAGGTAAAAAATAAGGAAGCCTTTTAGAAATGATCTAAAATAATAAATACACATTCCTGGTAAATTTAGTGCGTTGAGTTTGTCACGATTATGGAACAAACATGTGTCGTTTGTCAGACTTTGTCTGTCAAACCATCCCCATGGACGAGCGTGTATTACAGTACAACGTGATATGATTAATACAGGACCAATAAACCTCCCAATGAAACAAATTAGATTCCCGCAATAAGTGTACGTTAGCTCAACAGATTATGAGTCACATACGTTTTTCTTAACAATGGCTATTTCTTCTGGCATTTTTTGGCCAACTGTTGTACCCGAAGGAAACTGGTGGTTTAATCCGCTGAATGGCTGGTATCCGTACTCGTTTGATCACAGTGTGGATCTGCGAGGGGACAGTGGACCGGAAACCATGTTTGTTGAAAGAAGCTCTGTGCGTAAGTAAAATCAAAACTGTGTCAGTTTGGTTTAAGTAACACTTACCTACTGCCCATTTTGCCCACTGGCACGTAAGGCTGCAACAAAGGACCTGCACCGCTGTCTATCTTTGGACAGCTTCTCAATGGTGCCCTAGCAGCTGTGTTTCAGAGTCTTTATCTCTGCCTTCGCAGTAAGTCTCCACGTATTGAGACTTCCTCGTTTACACCTGCCTTCAGGTGTTCAATGAGGGCTGTCTTGGTGATGGAGCCATTCTCCTTTCTTACGAACCTAGAAAACACACAGTCCAATTAATAGTCATTTTTTTTGGTCGGATGGGCAGTGGTAGACGACTGGCAGAGAAACGTAATTAGTATACAGTCAGTATATTTTATACCAAATACCCACATTTCATTCTAAAATACTGAATATGTACCCAATCTGAAAATTTTCAAACCCCTGTAAAAGGTAGTAAGTAATTGAACTATATTTCACCAGATTTGTCGCCTTCAATGTCATTTTTCACGTACCATGTGTTTTTTTTGTTGTTGTTTTTTTTTTCAGCGGCATCTTCCAAAGGTTCTACGCTTAGTGGAAAGGCTAGTCGTCGGCGTACAACTAAAACAGGACGAAAGGCAACAATAACAAAGAGGGTGCATGTCCGCTATCCAGCACGCCGCTTGCATCATCATTCTTCATTAAGAAGCAATTTCATGCCATTTCGATTCCGTATTCAGCGCTACATGATGCGCCTGATTCCAACAAAGGGAGAGCTGAAGCGTTCCAATGCTTACAAAAATGTTAAAAAGTCCCTCAAAAAGTCAAAGGGGAAGCAAGGGGGACGGGAAAAGTCAAATGGCAAACACTAGTGACAACTCACCATGAAGTTAATATTATGAACTGTCAAGAAGCTGAAGGTCACAGGAAAACGGGATTAGTATCCGTTCAATGCTTTTACTATATTGCATTCAATGTACCCATAATTGTCATAATTTAGGCCAATTACATTCAATCGCCCTTTATTATTTAGTTAAGGCACCGTAACTGGCTGAGGCTCAAGGCTGGTGCGATTACGAGGCTGCTGCTGCATTAGCTGGTGACAATGTTCGTGACCTCAAAGAACTCTTCAATACATTTTCTGTGTACTACCCCGCATTTAGATATTACATATTAGAAAAATGGCATACGGATTCTTTCTTAACGTTCACAGAAGTTTGTTTGTTTCGTTTGTTTTGGCTTGATAGAATAAAGATTGAAATAAACAGAACGTAGAATTGGTTAAATTTGTTAATGCTGAATAGTTCTGGACAATTTTATTGTGGGGTGGGAGTGGGGGTGGGAGTGGGGGGTGGGAGTGGGGGTGGGAGTGGGGGTGGGAGTGGGGGTGGGACTGAGAGAGGAGGAGAGGGAAGGGTGCTCCTCCCTTATAGTATACTTTTACCAACTTTAACTTTGGCAAAATTAATTTATTCTTACTCCCACGACTGTTAATATTACGCTAACTGCAACATTTTTTAATATTACCTACGAAATTAATTGGAGGCAAAGATTGATGGCTTTAAAAACTAAAACAGCGTTGGATATCATCAGCGGTTAAATTAAAACCGACCTTTATAAGTGCGGTTCGTCTTGTTGTATGACGGCTGATACGTACTAAAACGTTTATCCCACTAGCAGCTCAGATTCAGTTTGGGCAGGTAGTCAGTCTATATGATCCTTCCAAGACAGATGGTTGTTAAAAGTACTCCTAAGTTTTTAAGTCGTGTTGGATAAGATAAATGAGAATAAAAAATCGATCCCCATTCTAAAGAAATGGGCCTTTTTCCGCAATGATAATGGAGAATGTATAACTCCTTTGATTTGAACAGTAATCAGCTCTAGCGACTTTAGAAGTATATACATATCCAAGTCTCTCCCCCCATTATCCTTCTACGGAAGTTGTGGCGGTGTTCGGGGGGGGGGAGTTTAGAGGGTGAGGTGGGCTAGAGGGCACTCAAATGCTGTAGTTCTAATAGGGGTGTGCCACCTACTCTGCTAACACAGTCAGTTATTTCCCTAGCATTTTGTTTGTTCTTTTTTCTTCCAAAGGTCATCAAATTCTTTTGTTATAAGTGAGTTATTTTCTTAAAGCAATTTTAGTTCTAATTTTAAGGGTTTTTTATTATTTTCAAAAGAGTGTTTTTAAAAAAACGTACCAGTCGCACTTGTTGCTAAATTAAAAACAAACAGGTTGCTTCAAGCATAATTAATCTCTTTGTTTGATCTCGCCTCTTTTGAATAGGCTGGTCAAATATACATGCCCTTTCTCTTTTTTTTTTTAGTGTTCTTTATCATTTCAGTAACTCAGTACAGAGCAACGCAGGTACGTTATAACTTCTACGCTAAACGTTTGTTCATATTTTTTATTCCAATGAGTTTATGATGAAACATGCTAAAGTCCCATTTCTGTTTGATATAAGTCATCTTAGATCAGTTCAATTTTTAGTCCATACGTTTAGAAATATCTTCGGGACGCCGAGGGCACATAATTGATACTTAATTTTATTTTTACTTAAAAGCTAGAATATAATACAACATACTTTAGCATCAATTCAGTAAAATATTTGGTGGATTGCTTGTTACTTTGTCACAGCTTAAGTCCACCTGTACTGAAGACAGAGAATAAATGAACGTAACTTGTGTTTAAGAAGTCTCATCTTGAATATTAGTTGAACAAACTGCATGATCTTAGTATGATATGTCACCGGTTTCATTTCCCTTAAAAGTCGCAATACATTTTATAATTCAGAAATAGTACAGTTGAATAAACTGGAGCCAACCTTACAAGACAGTCAGCAATATAAATAAGCTAATTGAACTAACATGTTTTCAATAATATCCATGTTGTTTGTTTGGCTATTAGCATTGGCCTTGTTAATTTTGCTGGTGTTATTTCTATTGCAGTTTTTTCAGTTAATCCTTCACTACTGGTATTCCTTTCAACAATAAAACTTAACATTAACGTACCCAGGACTCACTGTTGATCAGATACATATAGTGCATATGATAAAGTTCAGTTGTATTTGCGCTAAAGCGTATTTAAGTTTCCCTGTAATTTATTGAGGCAGTTTTAATAAACAAAACAACCTATTGTATAAACAATAAATTCTAATGAGGCATTTACTTGTTTTCGTGGTATGAATTCAAGTTTTTTTTTTATTCTTGCAGATTCAGGCCATCACCAAAGACATGAAGGACAAAGAACACATTTTCCTGTTCCTGTTTATTTTTTTGGTCATTAGATGTGAATGCTTACCGACAAGAGGTAACATAGCCCCTTGAAGTGAATTAAGCTACTGAAACAACAGTCTTATTCTGCTGAGCCCGTTTAATCACAGTAAATCTGAAAGCGAATACGATGGCGTGCTACAATGCGCATTACGCATACGCAAACTGTGTACTTTTCGTATTGGACTGGACTGGATATTACAGCTATGTCGTAAGACAGATATGATTTGTCGGCACAGTCACTGTGGTGAAATCTTTGTTCAGTGACATCAGAGCTCCGAGCTAAGTGATTTGGGAAGCCAATTTAAGAATACAGAGGAAACCAACCCTACAACCACCCAGAGGATACGACTAACTTGTTATTATGGCTTTTATACAAACGATAACTCGTATCAAATTTTTAAAAATTTGGTATCTAAAATCTCCATTAAATCCACACTTTTATAACTCGTCAATGGTGTTTCGGCGCTAACTTTCTATCTGTTTTTCTTGATTTTACGTAGGAAATAAAAAGCACAAAAGCTCAAGCCACGCTGGTGATATAGCAAAGAAGCAACAAGTGCTTGTCCCACTAAGGAACTTTGCAGCCTCGAGTTTTGGCCAAAACAATGCACTCATGTCGCCACTGTTTCACTTGGAAGGGACAAATGAGGTCAGTCCTTTAAAAGATCCAACAACTGTCTTCCTAAACGGTGAAAATCAAGCGGATCCGTACCAGGCTCCAATGGAAAATCAACAGAGCGAAGACAACGAAGGACCGTTGCAAGAAGCACCACTTGGGGACAACAACTTTAGGGTAGATTCTTCTTTGTTCAGCGATAGGATGGAAAACTATAGAGATGGTGGTGGCGGAAACGAAAATAACGATGATAGCAATGCAGCCTACGAAGACAATAACCAACAAACACTTGACCACACTAATAATCAATATTTAAACCAAACACCTGAAGAGGAGGACACTGAACCACCCCGGACTGTGATGGATTACAACGACTACGACAGCAGTTACAATTCAAATGCCGTACAAGGTCTTCCGACCCTTTCTACTCTCGTTGCGTCTCGACTAAGAGCAGCCAATACCTTAAATTTGCTTGGTTTAAAACATTCCGCCCTTGGGATGCCTTACTATTCGTCTTTGGTGAAAAATGTATTGAAGAATAAAGCTCGTGGAGAGAAAACCTCTTTAAAATCCGATCCCGAAATGACGTCTGAAGGAGCCAAGAATGACAGTCCGACTCAGTCTCACAGTAAGACTCATGTCACTGATGAGGAAGAAAGAAAATCAGAAGATGCTAAAAAACTAGAACAAGAATACAAGCAAAAAGTGCAAACCGCAGAATTGGCAGCAAACCTAGCGGAAGCAGCTAAGACTTTAACTAGACTCGTGAAAAAGTTAACAGAACATGACGCAATGATAAACAGAAAACAAGAGGAGGAAAGGGCAGCAAAGAAAAATAACAGTCAAGGTTTGTTAATGTGAGCTGTCTATTATTAAACGATTACTACTACGCGCCCTCTGATCGCCCATGACTTACCACAAGTATCTTTTTTTCTGGAGGCTAAGCTAAACGTTTTTTCTCGGCTGCATTTCAATCTTTCCTTGGGTTTTGTTGAGCTTACCACCTCCCGTTTTCGTCGGTTTTTAAGCAGAAGCCACATGTTTACTGTTTTTGCTATTTCACTATGTTTGCTACGCATTCTTATACAAGGAAACAAAACAAGAAAGCCTTTAATCCGGTAGCCTGAGAAAACAGCCGACGTTTCACGAAGTCGCCACTTGAGTCCTCGCAAAATGACGTCTGAGTAACGAGCGCAGAAATTCCATACTGATGACGTGTCACTACCCAGATCTTGGTAGTGCTTCTGATTGGTTGGAATTTCTGCGCTCGTTACTCAGACGTCGTTTTGCGAGGGCTCCAACCTCAAGTGGCGACCTCGTGAAACGTCGGCTGTTTTCTCAGGCTATTAATCCGGCTATCGAGTATAATCTTTTTCAGGACGGTGATTTTACTTAACGAATCCAATTTCCGAAATTTGCGTGTGCTGTTTTCAAAGTGTTTCACTGAATGCAGCTTACAGTCAAATGTTTCTGAGCTTTCACGTCCCTATTTCGCGATATCATAAGAAGGATCGACGCAATAAAAGGCCTGTAGAAAAAGCCAAAAACAATTGCAACGTCATTGTATTACTGACAATTGCGCAAAACTCTTAACTCTGTGGAAGTCTGGGATAACGAAAAACAAAGTGTCACTGACCTTTACAGGTATTAATATATCACACGGAAACAAGTGAAGGAAAGAAATTTGTCTCTTTCTTTTATGAAATAAGCGCTCAAAATGATTTTCTATGCTTGTCAATAGATGCAGAGCACCATTGTTCATGTTATGGATTAACTGCCTTTAGAGTACTTTTTAGGGACTACATTCTATAACACTCCAACAAACTGGGCCACACGATATCAGGATCATTTAATTGGCGAGCTGTTTGCACCGGATCTTCTTTTCATTCACCCATTCAAACACCTTTTAGAATCCAATTTTCGTCTGCATATTACAGAGACTCATACATTTTCCTCCTACGGGACATTACTGGCGTTTTCACAAACCTGTGTTTGTGATTACGTCCCTTCGCTCACAGAAAAATGCTCCTAAAACACCAAGAGGAAGATGCCAGGTGAATTTTCGCAAGGAGAGTGTATCGTAATACGATTTTAATAAAGGGGTTAGTTTGTAAAGAAACCGGCTGTGGTGCCGCGACGGTGGGGAAGTGAAACACAAAAAATTGGATAAATTGAAAGCTGACGTTTCAAGCGTTACCCCTTCGTCAGAGCGAATCAAGGAATTGTGGGTTGTGTATGCTTTATATGTAGAACGGTGGACCTGTGCCATTGGTCGAAGCATGGCAACGTACAAAAACGAGAATAAATTAGTTGAATGAAAAGCGTTCGTTGATACCGTGGGGATTAAGAGTGCCGATTTGAAAGAAGAACGCTTGCTCTAAATTTTTACGGCTTTCCGTGTTGCCCTGGTGTAGGGAAAGGCCGCAGACCGTCATGTGTTGGCTAGAATGGTCAGGGAAATTGAAGAGTCGAGCGACTGGGGCATGGTTTGGATGCGTCCTGGTCATTTCCTTCAACGTCTCGCAGGTGTTCGCGGAAGCGGTCGCATAGTCTCCCCTCTGTTTCGCCACTGTCATGTTTATGCATAAAAAGCATGATATGCAATACATTTGAGGAGATTTTTGCACGACTTAAGCGCAGAACTAGAAAATTTTGGCCCAACGTTTGCAGACCTAATCCATTTCCATCTGGGCCACTTGTAACCAAGGACACTTTTTTAACAGTTTCAATGAACCAGTATAGCATCTTATCAGGCTGATTACTTTTAGGTTTTTATTAATGTTAACGTGACCTTGGGGCGTTCAAAGTGTTAGTAAAAATAGCTGATATAGATCATTTTATTTTGTAGCAGCCTTTTCCCATGCCAGCAGTTATTAGACGATTTTTAATGGGAACGAAACTGGAAAAATGGGCAGCATTATCTTTCCTCTGGTGTAAGATAACGTATGAGTCGCAATTAAAGCACAGGGTGTATAACGTATTCTTGCATACATATTAACATTCTCTTGCTTGAAAAAATTCCCAGCACTCCAAGACATCAGAGCTAACCACCAGATTTGTTGTCTCAGCAGATGTAAGCGGAGGTTGGTCAGAATGGTCCAAGTGGTCGAGATGTTCTGCAACATGTGGTGGAGGGTTGACCTACACCACACGCAACTGTCCAGCACATGGCGGTCAGCACTGTTCAGGAAGGCGTATTAGAGTTCGAATGTGCAACTTAAACAGATGTAAAAATGCGCATGACAAGAAAGTGAACCTCGAACGATCACTCGGCGAAATGGCAGCTGCTAGAAGCCACATTTCCAGAACGTGACATGTCATTGGCGTTATTATTCCATTCAGAAAATCTGAAAATTAAATGTTAATATATAAATGCAATATAAAGCCTAGACAAAATTTGCTTCTCAATCTTTATAAAGATTTGCTTTCTTCGTGGTAGGCAGGAAATTATTTTACTATTTCTGAGCCAGGATGCTCAATATTTCTTAAAGAATCTTGCCAAAAATATTTCCCGTCAGTTAGTACCTAAGAAAACAACAAGTCGAAAAGTTCCAAACGCGAGCAAACTACGAGGGCTATGTGGCACACAACTTAGCTGGCGTAGTTCAATTCGTCTAAAATGTCAGTTGGGTGGTATAAAACACTCATGAGAGGAGGAATTCAACCCCTTATAAGTTTCTAGTGGCGCATTTCAAGTTATTTGTCTGACCAAGCAAGTGTATGAGAGATTTCTCTTTATAAGAGTCTGGTGCCGGAATTGTTAACGTCTATTTAAGTAAGGGGTAGTTTTTTAATGAAATTAGAGGTTTGGCACTGATTGGTGTTAAGAATGGCTCTAAATGTTTGGTATAAAGTCCAGGCCAAATGGAGATGCAGATTAACACAAGTTTGGAAATGCCATGCAATGGGTGGCCAACAGAATTGCAAGTAAAGTCGCAAGTTCCACGTAAATTACAGAAAAACGGGTTTATCAAAGAAAACAACACAAACAGCAACTTACCTCTGACGAGTGGCCAAACGCAGAAAAACGTGCTCCAAAATTGCGGGCGAGTTGGAGCTTTATCTGGACCCAGGTAGTGGTTAAACGGAATCAAAAGCAAACGCTGCTACCTGCGTCCGTTTGGCCAGGCATTCAAAACTAAATCAACTCGTTTAGGTGAAGCCAGCACCGACCAATGTAACATTAATATATATATTTTTTTGTTTTTAACCCAGTCAATTTAAACAGTGAAAATAATCCTTTTTAGTATTTTAATTAAACAATAACTGGCAGTCTCAGTGAAATAAATTTATTTTTTTTCTTCAAAACATGCTTCGTTGATTGTCTCCAAAATTAAACCAAAGGAAGCAAAAATGCGAAGAACATTCACTTGTTTTCGATACATGTAGCTAATGTCACTACCTTCTGTTTTAATAATAATCTCCGTTGTTTTGTCGTTTTAGCTACAAATGTAGACTGCTAGCAGTCCCGGCTTTCTGGATAGTCGAAAGTGCGCGCGAAATAGCTGAGAGCGCGAGCTATCAACAGCACGACGAGTGCTAGCAGTCTACTACAAATGGGGAAACATTGCTAATCACCCTGGTGTATAGTTCACACATGAATTAACACATTGTCGTTTACACCACATAACCTGGCAGTCCTGACTGGGTAACTCCAACTGTTAATGATCATATAAATTGCTATTGAAGTTTCAGCAATTGTATACCTTCTTATTTTCATAACTCTAAATATGGGGCCTTGGATTTCGTCTTATGATCAAGCGAAAAATGTTAAGTAAACATATATTATTAAGGGATTTATGGTTGATTTTTCCACTCATCCACCCAAACACTAAGTAGAAAACCAAATAAAAATAACTTCTCAAGACACTAGAAAATCGCCTTTTACTGTGTTGGTTAAAATTCTTTTAGCTTAAATGTTGATGGAAACGAGACACTGAAAAAAAGCGCGCAGTTATTCAAACAATGTAACAACCTGTTATAAATGATTAGGGAGTTATTGTATATAATCCTCTTGTCATGTCAATAATCTATTCTTTAAAATTGTCTGCTTTGCTAATAGTCTGTAAATTTATGTCGCCTTTCTTTTCTTCTGTGTGGCGAACATTGTTTACTATAATAAATACGAAAAGAACTATCAAACTTAACTCTCCAAAAACGAGAAAAGCCGTGCTGGTCCCAAACTCATGAACCATGACGCCTCCCAGCAGCCCGCCACTGGCATAGCCTAACCCGGTGTAAAAACCATTGACGAGTCCTTGGAGTGTTGTGGCCACTCCTGGTTCAGCACCCACATGAGAAACAAATGATGACCAAACGGCAGCAGTTGTTATTCCTTGGATAAATTCTATAGGCAAGAACAGCCAAGGTTTGCTACAGTATGAGTAATAAAAGAAACGCAGAGCATAGCACAGCAGTCCCAGGTATATAACCCGGAAGTGTCCGATGTTGCGCAGCAGACGTTCAGACAATAAGTACACGACAACTTCTGCTGTACTGTTGGCCAGAATGATTGAGCCAAACAGCATTTGCTGGCCGCCTAGCTCACGAAGATGCCAGAAGAGAAAAGTTTGTATAAATCCAAAAGCTGTTCCGCAATAAAATACAATGAAAAGAAAAAAGGCGTAGTCGAAGTTTCTAAGCACTTTTAATCCCCCTACTGCAGTTTCTTTGCATTGCGAGTGGTCAACAGGTTTAAAACGAAACCGACTTGCCACAATCAGAGCGGCCACCATGTAAACTGCAAACACATAAAAACAAGGAATGTAATTGATGTCCATCTCCTGACTACAAGGATTAAGAGTTTTCCATCCGCTAATGGATGTGCCGACGATGAAAGCTGTCATGCCATAACCAACTGATCCCCAGAAAGCTTGTTTGCCGTATTCGTGACTGTCCTCTGCTAGAATCTGCAGTGTGGCTGTGTCTGCGAGGCACTGGGTCGGGGATGCAAAAAATTGTCCAGCTACGGTTATACAAACCGTGAGAATGAAGAGTCTCGAGGAATCGGAGATTTTCTCGGGGGAAGGATGAAATTTTATGTCCGGAAACGTGTCTTCTGTGAGTTTAGTAGATTTCTCAGGTTCGTATCCACTTGAGAAAAAGCTTAAAGCCCATGGAAGAAATCTACTTGATCCAACAATAGATTCGTAAGATCGTGGCGAAGTATGACGATGATCGATGGAATTCTTTGTTCTGTGTGATCGCGGTGATAAGCTTGTGAAATTAGTTTTGTGCCTGGAGACATTTTGGAACAACGATAAAGACAGCGAGTTCATCTCGTAGCAGGCTTTTGGTTTCTCTCCTATGGGTATTATGGCCAAAGAAAATGTTGACAAAAGCCAGGCGGACAATCCTAATAACAACACAAATTTACTTTTGTTGAATCGATCTGCCAGAGCACCCCAGACAGGTGTAAAAACAAACTGGACAAGAGATCGAACTGCCACAAGGATTCCCAGCTGTCGAGGTGAGAGGAACAACTGTTTAAAGTACAATGATAGATAAGGCCACAGCGATCCAAAAGCCGAGAAGTAGAACAGGTAAAATAGTTTGGACACCAGTCGCTTTCGGTTAATTTTACAATCGAAGCGATGTTTTGATTTCTCATCTCCTTCTTCATCATTGTTGCCACAAAATCTCTGTGGAGACGCCTTTGATTTTCTTTCGCATTCTTCCATTGACTCAGCAGAATTGTTTTGGGTTTTTCCACGGGGCACGCACTCCAAAACGCATTGACAACCTTCATTGATGCTTAAACGGGAATATTGAGTTACCTACAATGCGGTGACATCATCTAGGGAAACAAGGGCTCTTGTTTTGTTTACCCGGGTTAATTTTTTATGCGATAACCAAAATAACCGCTCCAAACTGGTACCTCCATTGTTCCTCTCTCCTTATAAGGAAGTTTGTTTGACAAACGTCTTTCTTGCTTATGAAAACTTGACAGCCGGCCTGATTTTAGTAACAGATTTCTCCATGAGTATAATGGGTCAAAAAGAACCCAATTGCAAGCACTCATAGAGTTTGCGCAAATTAAATTTACTGCCAGTGTCGTCGTAACCATCAAATTCCAAATTTGACTCCAGGGGTGGATAGCATTTTGGAAAGAAGATTATTTTAGGAGGATTAGTATCGCATGGTTAGGGGCTGTTGTGTCAGCTGTAACTAAGAATATCAAAGTATGAACCCAAGTGAGTGAAAGCGGTCCTCAGAGGGACTGTTGAAGATGTTGACTGTCACTAACATTGACGTTGACTGAGTAATGCTGTCATTATTGAACGTAAAGGCTACTCTCCCCAAGCGATCGTAGTAAACAGACTACTTAGGCTACCTTGTGATAAATGTTCAGTCGAATATAAAGGGTATCTGAAACACAACACGAGCTCTACGGACGTACCTTCTTTCAGTACACACCAAAACGTAATGAAATCAAATAATTTAAACCTGCCAACAGAAGGCAGTGTTTTGTTAAAAGTTAAAAGGCCATGGGCCTTATTTAGTTCTAGGAGGAAAAGCTCATTATTCCAAGGAAGATTTTCATCGCAAAAATGACGAGGTCGGGAGACGCGGATTAGGGAGGGGGCACCTTGCAATTGGAGGGCGATTGTTCCCTGTTAACATTAAGCACATTATACCGGAAGTTAACCGGCGAGGTAAACACACCAAGGGCAAGAAAACCGGGAACACAAAAGCTCCATTAAAAGAGCTTCTGGATAAGTTTTCTAGAACGCAAAATTCGTGAGTCGTTCTGACAATTTCTACTGAACTAATCGTTATCTATACGAACTGTTTTTGTTGCTGTTATTGATGTCGTCCGGACATTTTTGCTTTCTTTTTAGGAAACAAGCAGAGATTTTTTCGCTGATGTTGAAAACAAAACTGATATATGTCAAAGGAAAATAGCGAACTGCAAGAAACCCTCCCAGCTGCAGAACTTATGGTTTTGCCTAAAAGACGCACTACGGCGCACAAGTGCAATAAATAAGCAGCTTTCGATGTTTCCAAAAACGCCGTTCTATTTGTCATTATAGGGGAGGGCTACTGGTAGAATCTATCTATCTATCTACCCTCGACAGCCTATTTTCTTGGGATTACATCCCCAAGGAAACTGTGTAATATTCCACGTTTAATCGATCATCTTCTTAATCCTCATTAACAATTTTAGATGGACAACTACCTTAATTACTACCAAAGTTACAACTGAATTAACACTGCCAATGTAGCAAAATTTATCGCTGAAGTTTCCTGTTGATCAATCTCTGCAGCACGTATCTTAGTGAAGAAAATAAACCCTCTTTTTCACATGATTGTAACTTTACTTCAACAATGGATTTGTCTATACTTGTAGTGAAAATAGTAAAAAGGTACCAGCAAGTAGGGATATGTATGCTCCCCAACAAAGTTTTTGAATTTTAGGCATTTTTCCTCGTCAGCCTGACGCCAATCTTTCTTCCATCACCCCCTCAAATTGCACAAGAAAAAAGTCTCCCACCTTAACTTTGACCTTTGAATAAACGTCATTCATTGAATACTGCTATCAAAATCGCCAAACAGCAGCAGTTTGGTCGTTGGAGAAAAACCTTCTAAGCTAGCAGTGATTAGCTGAGAGAGGGCATTTTTCTTGACTATGGCGCGAGCAAGAATTAAGTGCCCGGAGATCCGTAACTAGGAGTACAGATTGAAAACTCGAGGCTAGCGACAAGTTTATTACGTCTCTCAAATCAGAAAAAAAGGAAAACGATTCCAGTCAAATGATGAACGCCAGCATCATTTGAAGGACTTGCATCAAACAAAAGAAATAAAAGAGTGAATTTGATCACTTATTCTATTTATTGAAGTATGAAAGGAATGTTTATTTCATGAGTCCAAGGCAGAAGTGTCCTCATCGGTTACCCCTGAAGATGATTCAACTTGTCGTTTGTATGAATCGAGAAAATGGCCCGGGGTGGGCCAAACCGTAAATTTACTATGTAACGTATAAACTATATAAAATACTGATAGGAACATGCTGCCACAAAGGATAAGTTGTCGTGGGGATTTTTTATTAGGACTTATGGTTTGCAATAGTCGGACACGTGAAAATTTTGTCCAGTCGGTTAATATATACGAAATATGGGGCGATAAGTAAGGTGAGGTCAAAAATGCTTTGAATAAAGAAGCGGGTTTTACAACCCAAAAGGCTACCAAACAGTTGCACGATGGAATGGTTTTATTTTAGATCCCCGGTTTACAAACTTGCAATTTTCCCACTTTCTGGGTAAATAAGTAGCTTTATGGAGCAAAAGTGAAAAATCACCACAACGCCGCCATCTTGGATGACTTCACAGGACCCAAGTAGCGCCATTCAAATGCTTAACCCATACTATTAACCCGGTAGTATATAGAGGAAATCAAAGGCTTTAGATTAAACTAAAACCTTTTCAGAATACATCGTAATAAGGTTACAACCATCTCCCCTTCCTTTCTTGTAGCACGTATGATGGGGTTTTGTAGGGCATCAAACAGCACTTTGTTACTGATAGATAAACAAAGATTGCTATACCCTACTTATATGTAGAAAGCGAAAGGCAAAGTTTCCTTAAATTATTGTGCAGTGAAAACAAAGAGAAATCTGACAAAAATTAGTTAAGTGTAAGATATGTTTGCTCTCTTTGTCTGAGTCGCGCAAATTATCACACTCAACGCAACAACCCATTGTAAAGAGTATCAAATACAGGGAATATGAATATGATACAATTCTTTTGTTTGACTTTGAGCTCACGAAGGCACTTCCTTGGCTTATTATGGCGTACCTAAAAAACCAAGGGATTTTCAAACGGATTAGCTAGACTAAACTCGACAAGACCGCGGGTTATAACTGGTGGTTAACGACTTGAGGTGTGCAACAAGTCAGGAAAACGCAAATGCCATGAATTTTATGAAGTGCCTGTAACGAGTGATGGACCAAAGAAATGCGATGAAAACGAACTGTTGGCCTGATCCACAGGCAGTATCTGCTAGGAGTACTACAATTTAGACTGGACAACCAGAAGTGACTTTCAGTGTACTTTGCAGTACCTCAGAGACTGCTTACAGTACCTCTATTTACATGTGAGACACGGAGTGTGATCAAGCTTGTGTTTTCTCTCAATATCTTCTTAGCAAACAAGGATTGTTGATTGTTGTTGATAGAAAATTTGAACAAGTTATGAAATCACTCCAAAATGCCGAAATTGATCAAGAAGAGCAGCGCATCGACAGCAAAGGAGAACACCAACTCGATGCCGACAATGAAAAGACATACTGTCCACAAATCGATAGAAAACTTATCCCAGCAAAACTGTTTTACTTCTTGTATTTTTCATCTTTGGGAACGCTAGTGCCTTATCTTGCTTTGTACTATAAGCAAATGAAGCTGACGCCGTCTCAAGTGGGAATATTGATGGGATTAAAACCATTCGTCGAGTTCATCTGCACACCTCTCTGGGGAGCCTTTGTGGACCGATTCAAAAAAGGCAAGTCTGTTCTCTTGCTATCCCTGCTGGTTACCGCATTGTCTCAGTTCTCGCTGTCTTTAGTAGCACCAGCTGAGCGTTTATGCACAATGCGCTTCATCCCGCGATCCATCAAGATGCCAGATAATTCTTCTAAACTCTTCCCTCGAGAAGGAAACACTTCTATTTTCTGGAAGGACTTTGTTTTCGTCTCCTCCATGGTGAACAGTAAGCCGTGGCCGTTAGTTTATCTCAGCAGAGAGGCAGCTTCACCCAAGGGTTTGTCGGAGAACTCTACGAAAGTTCCCAGTACCACGGAACTTTTCACAATACTGTTCATCATTATTCTATTTAGCAACATCATCTCGTCCCCATCCCTGGCACTCGCAGACACGGTAACAATGCAAACGTTGAAACCCAATGTACACTTATACGGGCGTCAGCGGCTATGGGGTTCGGTTGGATGGGGAATTGCATCCTTTTTAATAGGAGCACTAGTTACGCTAAGTCACCACTGTCCTAATCCCTTCACTAAGCCTTCTGAGATCAATTACATGCCTTGTTTCTGTGCATTTGGTGCTTTAATGCTCCTGGCCGTTCTTACATCCACGAGATTTAAGTTTTCTTATAACTCCGAGGACGCGAAGGATATTAATAATTGTGGTATAATTGATAGTTTTAAACAAAGTATCAGCATAAAATATACTATATTCTTATGCACGGCATATTATTTTGGCATTCTAAACGCCTTTACAAAGACCTTTCTGTTTTGGCATTTGAAGGATTTGGGCGGAACACAGCTACTCTTTAGCGTCATTGCAGCTGTCAACTGCTTTGCTGAAGTCTCTGTTTATGTGATATCGGACAGAGTCATCACACATCTGGGGCATACCCGGGTTATCTACCTTGCTTCTGCAGGATTTGCCGTGCGTTGTCTGTGGTATTCATTTCTCACAAACCCCTGGTTCGTTCTCCCGTTAGAGATCATGCCTGGTATAACAAACGCGTTAGCTTGGGTGGCTATGATGTCTTACGTCAATGAAATATCGACCACTGATAACTCCACCACGCATCAAGGAATTCTGTATGGATTCTACAGAGGACTTGGTTATGGATGTGGTGAAGTGCTTGGAGGTCTAATGATTAACTTTGTAGGATCTGCGAATGCTTTTAAAGTTTTTGCATTAGGAGCAGTTTCCATTCTCGTAGGAAATATTTTAGTTGAAAATTTAAATCATTTGAAACGAATTACTAAATGCTACTCGGATGACTAACGAATTAATGCATATGTCAGTAATTTACAGCGATGTAAAGTGAGCTCGCCTCACAGCCAAAAACCAAATTAAAATGCCTTTAATATTATATTTTATAATCGGTTCCAAAATCTCTGCACAGGCTACTCTTCTGATTTACATTACAATCGATCGATTGCAATACAATGAGCTACAATGCAAATAATAAGCAGTCGGGACGAGGTTATAGCAGAGCAGATCATATCTTTGCCGATGGGAAAGGTAGAGGAAAACAACTGATCTGCACATTTATTGACAAATCACGACATTTCTCCACAACCGAGCCAATCATGCCAACGTGAGTCTTCATGTGGGCATGAAGACCAAACCGTACAGATACCACGCAGCTCTTTACTACCTCTAATTTCACTGGACCTTTTTTTTTTTTTGTTTTTTTGTAATAGTGAGACTTTATTTCAGCCATTGCAAAGTACAAATAAACAAAGATTACAAAGTTACTCACTACACTCCCTTCCCCCTCTCCAAAACAAAAAAACTGGCTAATCACACAAAAAGAAAAGAAAGAGAAAGAAAAAAACTTACAAAAACATGAAAAACTTACAAGGACAACTAAGTACATACAGAAAAAAAAAGCAAAAAAAGTTACAAGCACAGCAAAAGAAAAATACATGTAGCTACATGACATGAAAAGAACACCATAATGTAGTACTCAGAACTGCGTCTGGGCTGAAGGTTTTGAGCTATTTCATGGATATTTTTCAGAAGTCGTAAAAAACTAGAAAAATTAGGAGAGCATTCCTTTTGTTTACAGGTCCAAATGTGATACTTAGCAACTAGAAAAGCAAAATTTATTGAAGTCTTAATTTTGACGTATCCGGTTTCATACCCAGCGCAGTATCTGCTCGTAAAGGCATGTTCTTAGTTAAAACCTGGCAAGTTTGGAGCCATAAAACAAGATTATTCCAAAGCAACTGGGTACTTTCGCAGTTTCAAAATAAATGAAAGAGAGTTTCAGTTTCCCTTTTACAGAAAGTACATTTTTCGTTGTCACTAAGACCTATCTTATACAGAAAGTCGTTTGTTGACAAGCGACGATGCAAAAATTTGAAATTAAAAACTCTAAGCTTCGAACTTTTAGTACACTCGAAAGCCAATAAATAGACAGATTTCCAGTTAATCTCATGATCCTCCTCTGGCTCTGGGCAAATCTCTCTGCACCATTTCCCTTGGCTCCGAAGGGGTTGCTCGCTTTTACTTAAAACCAGCTTATTGTATATCAGTTTAGAGGGTTTAGCGCTGCGCAAGAATTTTGAGAAAAAGGAGCAGTAGTTACTCGAAGGGGAACCCGTGTTTTGTCTGCGAAGACATCTAGCTGCTGCAATAATTTCAAAAAAATTAAGGGGTCGAAGTTGGACGTCGTATCTGCTTTCAAAGGAAGAAGGTGAAAGAAAGCTGTCGGAGTTATCCATTAAATGCCTGATTTCGGTTATACCTTTAAGGAACCCATCTCTGTTAAAAACAGGTTTTTCCATCTATCCTTATGGGTGAATTGTACCATAGGGGTGATGATAGGAACTGTTCCTTCGTTGTTACTTTATCTTCAAAAAAAAACTTCTGACCAGATTGCCAGAAGTTCTTTAACAAAAGGGATCTGATACTCTTATCAAGTTACTTGTATCTGTTTTATTTAAATTTCCCCGAAAAATGGCTTTACCGCCATATTTTTTTGAGCTCCGCGTCAAAGAAAAGCTTCCAATGAGCACAGTTTTCGTTATCCAGATACTTCTTCACCCAAACAACTTTGAGAGATTTATTGAAAGATATTCTGTCAATCATCTTGATTCCTCCTTCAGGGTAGTCATTTCTCATGACATTTCGTTTTATTTTATCTACTTTATCGCTCCACAAAAATTTGTAGAATAGTGAGTTGATTTCTTGAATTGCTTCATAGTATGTAGGGAGGAGAGAGAGAATATACACTAATTGCGATGCTACAAGGCTTTTTAAGACCATGACTTTCCCCAACCCGTCTTTGTGATCTCGGAAGTTTACCATTTTCGTGTGAGTAATTTAATGCATCAATCAAAATATCTGCCAACTGGACCTTGGTATCACTTAGCTCTGTTGTTTTCAAGACTAGGGTCCATTGTTTTGTTGTCTGTTCTATTGTTTTCTCAGCAAATCAGAGAAGACCTTGTAAGAGCTGCGTGTGGCATACGGTCGTCTGCAGACACTGGACCCAACGGAATTCTGTGAGAAGACCACCTGCGTTCTCCGTTCTTTGTCTGGATAACATCTGCTTTGTTGCGCTTAAATGAATTCAAGCCCGAAGCATTGCTACCCGTAATGACAGCTATTGCAAACCGTGCTGTTTTTCTAAAACAATACCAGCGGGTATCTCTCCTCATTTTTAAAACACTTTAATAATTCTGACCGTAAAATGCAAATGAGGAAACCAGTTCAATAAATGCCCAACACTCCAAATCAGTCATTCCACTCCAAAAGCTCTGTTACTTGCTTTGCTTTCTCGGATTCGCTTTCTCGTATTCTGCTGAAATACATCAAGAGAGAATCCAGTTGCCTTCCTTGTGTCATCCAGGTAAATCGCTCTCCGGTAACCCTGGAAAAAAAGCTGTCATCTGTCGGTGATCGATCGCAGGTCAGTGATAAAACTGGGCACAAGTAGAATGTTTTTTGCAGCAAAAGTCAGAGCAAACCAATATTTGTAGGTGACATAGTGGTCTATCGACCAATCAAAACACCGGAGAAAACTGATAAACTGAATAAAACTGAATACTTTAGGGATACTTTAGAACTTGCGCCGCGATCTGTGAATCCAATTCAACGTTTATTTGAATACGATCAGAGACCGACAGACAATACTCAATTAATGCGCGTCCCACGAGTTAAAAATGAGGATCGAGTGCTCGAGCAGCAGCTGGTATTTTATCGGTTAAACTGCTCTTTTTGTTCGCTGCTGGGATTCGCGGTTTTAGTCATCAACGCTTCCACCGAAATCGGTTGGAAAGTACTATATAAGGCTAGGCCACTTGAAACAATTCAAATAAACAAGTTGGCCCCAATAGAACAAGCCTTCAGTAAGGACTTTTACCTTCTGTGTGTTTCGTATGTGTTCTAAAAAAAACGTTAAACGTTGGTCGTACAAATTACAAACAATTTAAAAATCTATAATAAAATATGAAAAAAATACCCCTTTTTGGTTTGTTTGTTTTTCAAGTTAGTTCAAATCAATCGAAAACTTGAACGCTAATTCCAGTATAGAAATTCATTAGAGCCAAAAATGAATGTTGAAATATATTTTTATATGAAAGCAGACAAAGTCTGTGACGTCTGTGACACCGCGAGACTTATTATTCGCGTCTTTCACCGAGATTTATTCGCGGTAAAACGGAAACTTTTTGCTTGATAAGGACAACTTTTTTGCTGCAGAAATAACGTATTTGTAGAGCGACTTAAGAAATCTAATTTCAGTGATTAGTTTATGACTGGTGTCTCCATTGTTACCATTGTTACCATTGTTTTCGAAGCAAATGCTTTTACTGCTGCTAATTAGTCCTAAAATACAGGGGGCATTTTGCCATCTTTTAATTGTTTCTAATCTTTCTTCCCGATTTCTGGCTTCCGTTTCAATATAAAATAAAGATTAAAAAAAATATTCTTCCAATATTTTCCGCTTTCCTTTTACTTATTCTGAAAAGCGTAAAAGTTACCAAAGCAGATCAATTTGTTAACACGAATCTAGCCACCTGTTGATTTATCTGGTGGTCTCGGTGGGTCTGGTTCAGTATCTCAATTAGAAAATCAAGGTACAAAAAGTTTCAAACCGACAGTAAAAACTTAACACAAATTGAGAGTCAAAGATTGCAAATGATAAAACGATCACTGTATTACGATCTATTTCCCATTTTCCAGTTTACACTTATCTTTATTGCAAACCTTCCATCTTCTAAGATACCAACGCCGAATTTCCTGATTTTCAACCATCGGGAAACAAAATTTGAATGAGAAGTTTCTGTAAGAAATTAAGTTTAAAAAAGGAAAAATGGCCTATTATTTGAATTTTAAAAGGGGACGTAAATTCCTCGCATTTGGTGTTAAGCTTCCACTTGTGTAAAGATCAGTAGAGCGTCAAGTGTTATATTCACAGCTCCAAATTCTTAAAATAAGCATAGTGGGAAAGTAAGACAATGGACGAGTTACAGTGACGCGCGCGTAGGCGCTAAACCTTTTTGACAACCATTTATTAAAACCATATCAACTGTTCTGTCAAGAAAAGGATTTTTTATTATCATTTGAGTGCAAGGCGTCTAGTGTCGGCTGATGTAACTGACGGTTGGAGTTGCTTAACAACAAAACACCTGTTAGGGAGTTTACTATAAAAAATTCACATGTTGTCACTAGGCGGCCATAAATGGACGAATTGACTCAAGAAACGCAAGTTTGGAAATGTTACGTGCCCAGAGAGGAATTCGACCTTCGCACTTAGATTTGCAGGGAAAATCAATCTACTTTTAACCACATAAAACTGATTTTATTTTTCCAACACGGTTTCTGAGAAGTCAAGCATCGATGAGGAAGAGATAAGGAGACATGTCAAGCGACGACAAGAAAGCAATTATTGACCAGGGAAATTCGGATGACGGTCAACAATGTTGTCCCAGGGTGAACCGCAAACTTTTGATCCCGAAAGCGTTTTATTTCTTTTTCTTCTCCGCTTGGGGATCACTGCTGCCGTATCTGGCTTTGTACTTTAAACAACTTATGCTTTCACCAAGCGAAGTAGGGATTCTTATGGGCTTGAAGCCGTTTGTAAACTTTCTTGTTATTCCAATATGGGGCGCCATAGTGGACAAGTGCCAGAAGAGCAAGTTGGTTATGATTATCTCCATCATCGCACTCATCTCCTCAACGTTTACTCTAAGTTTAGTTCCGGGACCCAAAGAGAACAAAATAGTGGTCAAAAGGTTTTGCAATATGACTGGTCCCAAATATTCTAGCTTGATTGATATAAACAGACCAGTGATTGATAGCCCGGACTACGAATTTCCCGAACCCGGAATTGACAAGATGGTGAAGATAGAAAAACACCAAGAATCGTATTTGCCTTATTTCTATAAAGGCCCCAAGCCTTGGCCTCTTGAACTGTTTATCAATCTGGATGAAAAGACCACAGTTCGGGTAGAACTTGACACAACCAAGTGTTTTATTGCGTTATTCTTAATAACCTTCTTCGGTACGTTGATTTCTGCTCCAACCTTAGCTCTGGTAGACACAGCCACGCTGCAACTTCTGGGCTCAGAGACCCACAAGTATGGAATGCAGAGGCTCACGGGCTCCATCGGATGGGGTGTCGGAGCCTTTGTTGTCGGTGCATCCCTAAAAACGACTCACAAATGCGGTAAAGACAAAGATTACGAGATCGTGGATTACATTCCTTGTTTCTACACCTTTGCTGGTCTGATGTTCCTGGGCTTGATAACGGCCACGAGGTTTAAATTCGAGGAGAAAACAAAGAAGTCACGTGGTGCAAGCCTAAGTGTGGGTCTTCAAGCCTTGAAGAGCCCAACATATCTCATGTTTCTGTTTACCGCCTTATATTTAGGTTTTCTTATGGCGTTCATCAAGACATTCCTGTTCTGGCATCTTAAAGATCTAGGTGGAAGCCAGCTTCTTTTCAGTGTTATTTCCGCAGTGAACTGCTTCGCCGAAGTCAGCATGTACTTTCTCTCGGCCAAGCTAATTAAACGGATCGGTCATGCCAAAGTCTTGTATCTTGGACTAATCTGTTACTCGATAAGACTTTTTTACTACTCCGCTATTCCCATTCCATGGATGGTTCTTGCTGTGGAGCTCTTACCTGGTATTACAACAGCGGCAGTGTGGGCTGCCTGCCTCTCTTACGTCAGCATAAACTCAGGCCCAGGCGCCGCCACCACAATGCAGTGCATTTTGCATGGGGTGCACTGGGGCCTAGGATACGGAGCCGGGGAGGTGATAGGAGGGATTATGGTGCATCATTACGGAGCTCCCACAACATTTATTATTTTCGGTATATTGTGCATAGTTATTTTAGGTGTGTATATTTTGATTAATTACTTCTGCGGGTCCAGATTTGGCAAAGAAGGGTGCAACACAGATACCGAGTACTCGGATGTTAGTGATGACGAAAGAATAAAATAATTCCTTAGATAATGGGTAGTCGTCCTTCTCTAAAAAGGCAGCTATCAAAATCTCAGGCTTTTGGGCTGGCTGGCCTAGTTTGACCTCGTTCCGCTGGCCGATCAAAATCGAGACACACATAGTAGTGTTTTTTTTTTCTCAAGAAAACAAGCAAAATCTTTGCGCACCTTTGGGGGTAACTCCCATTGTTCTAAATCCATGTGAATCCTTAAACATTATTTCGAATTTCTGGCTAAAAATTAGGATTAGGAAACAAAAATTTTGCTCAATCTACCATTTTGCCACTCTTACTATTTCCAATTGTGCTTAGTGTTCGAAAATTTGGGGCGAGACTCATATGGACCTTAGCAAAAATTACTGAGTTGAACAATGGGTGTTACTCCCGAAATGGAGATGTTTTGCCTACTGAATTTCAAAAAAATGAACGTCTAGATTTGCATATAACGCAGAATGGGCAGGTCGAAAACATTGCTCGCATCTGAGTCCTGAGAAGTTTGCGCGGGTTATGACTGGTTATGCTTGGAGATATTGAACTTGGTGTGGTCTAAATTTAGTTTAATTTTTTTTTGTCAGAACAGCGTTTCTAGGCGTTCTTCAAACGGTTAACTACTTGTCATCCACTCCCCCATTTTTGTCATGCGCAGATGTATAAATCAACACGTAACGCCAGCCCAGCCCAACGCAAACACCTAAGGGTGTAGTACTGGAGACTAGACTAGGATAGTGTGCTGTGTGGCCACTGGTGGCTTCCAGTTTAATTTTGAAGATCCTTGATGATCCTTGTATGAGATGGTATTTTTTTGCCCATGGATTATTGTTTTGACAAGGTTAGCTAACCTATTAGATTACTTAAACAAAGGAAAACTGTTTTTCTTAATCTTCTTTCAGCGGTGAACTTTGTAGTGGATTGCGAGTTTCAGCGATTTTGCTTTGGTTAATGGTCATTAAAGATCAACTTTTGCGTTGTTCATACAATCTTTGTTGCTGTTGATACTTGGTAAGCAATACAGTTATGTTACAGTGCCACAGTCTAGCGTTATGATGGTCTATCGAAGGGACTGTTGAAAACCTTATTGAAATATTTTGTATGTGAAGAAGTAATTCTTCACATAAAAAATATTTTTCGGGAATCCAAAATGCAAGGGGCAAACTATATTAACAACCTTGCATTTCAATACACGTATAGAAAATTTGTCTGTATAATGCAAAACTACAAAGGCACATGTAGGGGCAATGTCATGGAGTTTTTCTTAGTTCTCGGTCAAACAGCTGCTAAATTCATATTTTAAAAAAGTACCTTGCTCACAGCACCAAGGGGACAATATGAAGCGGATTTTCTCTGAAAAAAAAAAAGAAGAGACAGTTTTTCCGTTTTTGTAGGAGAGAAACGGAAAAACTTGTAAACGGTCGCCCGACTATTTCAAGTTGGAATCCATTTCCATCCTGGCCATCCAGAGCCAAAGACACTTATTAAAGACCTTTACTTTTAGGCTTCCATTAATGAAATTTTTTTTTCCAAGTGATACTTATAATACGCGATAGTGTCCGTTTAACGTTTCACCGAGTAACGAAAGCAGTTCCGACTTGCCCCCCCTTCCCAATTTTTTTTTTTTGGGGGGGGGGGGATAAGGGATACCGAAACTACAGTGTATTCCAAAGGTCAACCTCCAAATTGTCAATTCCAAATTGTCAACCTCCCGATCGATGTTCAGCACCTAATCGATTGAGCCATGCATGTAAATCCCGGAAGAAAAGTGCAAATTTATGCACTTAAGAGTTTTAATGTAACGTCACAAAATCCACTGCTGGAGAAAGTTTAGTTTGTTCTGCACACCAAAATATCAACGAAGACTTCAGACAAATACAAAAACTTCGATTACTGGGGACACAAGTCAAGTAGCTCTTTCCGGAGCATACAGCTGTGAATTCATTTGCATTCACGAGTTTGCTCATATAAGTAGCAGCTTTTGATCTTGGAGATAAGGTTAGGTCCATTCACTATGCTTATAACCAGAGGTTTTAAGAGTGTAGGAGAATTCAGAGGTTTATTTCTAGTGGCTCACAAGTTAACTCCAGCATGTAAGGGCCGTCTTTGATAAACCACAGGTTTTCTTGTTGGTTAATGTAACTACCTAAGCAGTTCATTTGATTTTGCCTCTGCACTAAATATTGGCAATTTTATATGGCAAAAGACCAGAAGTGCAAATTGAGTGGTTACAAAGGAAAATGGAAAGAATGAATGATCGTGGAATAAAATGTCACTATCAACAAATGTACTTTTTGTGACCAAAAAAATAAGTTGGTTCCACTCTTGCTTGCAACATTCCTTGCAATTACTGTATTAGTACACTTAGACCCCACATAATTTTAATTATGTGGGGTCTTAGTCAGCGCTTAAAAGCGCTGAACAAGCCAATTATTTGCAAATGGATAGCTAATGGTCCAGTGCACATTATAATTAACAGATAATAGCACTACATGCTCGACCAATTTGGAAATAACTGGATTCAGAAAGCACCTCTGAGTAGTGCCAAATTAAACTCGGCCTACGACCCCGTCCAATTTGGCAGCCCTCGGAATTTTTGCCATTAGTTATTTCAAAATTGGACACCATGTAGTCTTATATTACAAAGAGAAATATGGAACCTGCAGCTTGACTCGCTTTAAATGGTATAACTAATCTTGGTTTATTAGTTATTATTGCGTTATTGATCTGAAGCGCGTGAATGATTTCTATGGCAGATCTCGGGACGCCTTTCTGAACCCGTGTTTGTTTACTTCCTATTACCAGCTTTGCTTCAGACAAACCAGAAATCATTGATAAATGAAAACAAATTAAATCTTCCAATGTAGAGTATGACACAGATTTTGATTTATTTGGATCAGAGCAAAATGTTTATACCTCAAGAACTGAGGACTAATTTCATTCGGCGACTTTGGCGGCACCAGCATCAACCAGCAAACCACCAGCTATTTATCTGATGCGCACTTGAATTTGCACGTGGTTTTGATCACTTATTTATCTCTTGTGACACAGCTTTTCACAGTTCGTGTTCATAGCGAGAAAGTAACTCTCAGATAGCAGTGTATCACAAAACGAAGGAAGTTACAAAATACCACTAAAGTAGAAGATGTCTTCGCAGGACCCAGAGAAACGCGAAGAAAACAATGGTGGGGAAAACGAAGATGAGAGAAAGGAAGGTTGTTTTGCTATACAAAAAGTTTACTTGGTATCCAAAGGATTCTACTTTTTCTTCTTTGCTGCTCAGGGTTCTTTGTTACCGTACTTGGCTCTCTTCTTCAAACAACTTGATCTGCCCGCAAGTCAAATTGGAGCCATTACTGGAATGAAACCCTACATCGCTTTTTTCTTCATTCCGTTTTGGGGGTGCGTCGCTGACCGATTCAAGAAAGGAAAGCTCTTGTTTGTTATCTCCATGATTGCTGTTGTTTTAGGTATGGTCGCTTACGCTCTCGTTCCCATCAATATTTGTGAAACTGAGCCAACAGCTGCAGTCAGTGGACGTGCGATGCCCGGTCTCTTCGTAGATGGCTTGCATCTGAAAGATGTAACTCGTGCCGCACGAGATGAGCCTCAATTGAGAGTAATCACTCATAACAAGGAAATATCAAACCTCAGACAAAACAATGTCCTCGGTAAAAGAACTTCACACATATCTGAGTTCATAACAAAGATTTCCCCGATTAAAGAAAGTACGAAATTTGGTGATTTAAGTTTAAGCATAAAAAGCAGTAGAGGAGTGCCATTTGGCTCAAACAATCTGACATCCTTGGATGGGGTCTCAGAAATGGCAGACGAATCTCTGGAGGAAACCCCATGGTCTCAGTCAGACATGATCGCTTTGGAAGACCAGAAAAGAAAGACAACTTCGAGAAAAAACACATTTGTGTTCCTTTACTTGCTCTTTGCTACTATCTTTTTCACCATGCTGTCGTGTCCCAGCCTGACACTCGGAGACACAGCAACTGTAAACCTCTTAAAGCAAAACAACGAGACGCATAAATATGGCAAGCAAAGGCTTTGGGGTTCCGTTGGCTACGGTTCAATGGCGTTTTTAATCGGTGCTGCCGTGAGCCAAACCCACCTTTGTCCTCCGGGAAGTGCCAGGCGTAAAGACGTAAACTACTACCCTTGCTTTGCAATGTTCGTTGTTTACAACGTGATTGCCTTGGTGATAGGGTCGAGGTTTGACTTCAATAATAATGACAAGCCCAAGAATGACGATACAACTAAAGAAGCAGCGTCGACGGACGATGAGCTTTCTCAAAGCAAAGAGGAAACAAAAAACAGTGGCAAAGGGATAATTGCAGGGCTCAAACTCCTCACTCAACCAAAACACGCAATGTTTTTAGTTACTGCCTTCTATGTAGGCATAACAATGGGTTTCATTCGAGTGTTTCTCTTTTGGCACCTGAAAGACTTGGGTGGCACACAGATCCTTTTCAGCATCATGACAGCAGTAAACTGCGTTGCTGAAGTTACCTTGTATTTTCTTTCTACTAAACTAATTTCCTATATTGGCACAATACGTGTGCTCTACCTTGGATTAACATGCTACTCTATAAGGCTGTTTTATTATGCATTCGTTTCCAACCCCTGGACTGTTCTTCCCATTGAGCTGTTGTCTGGAATCACCACAGCAGCAGTCTGGGCAGCGATGATGTCTTATGTGGGAACACACTCGGTAGAGGGAGCCTCAGTGACATTGCAAGGTAAATAGTAAGGCTGACATACTAAAAGTTGTTTCTTACTTTTACTAATACATGCCATAAAAAGAAGTTAATTCTCATTCGTTTATGGACCTTTCATAGGTATTTTACACGGTGTTCACTGGGGACTAGGCCATGGATCAGGGGAGCTTATCGGAGGATTCTTAATCAGTTCTTTTGGAGCATCCACGACCTTTGCCATATTTGGAGCATTCTGCCTCGTGCTCATGGGTGCTTATATTCTGGTCAACAACTTAACAAATGGCTCTGATGAAAACGGCAGTACCAAGGGAGCATAAACAAGTTATTTACCAAACAGGTTCCAAGTGAATTCAAGTTCCCTCAAAGTGTGGAACATAACTTGATGACTAACCTCTTTAAGCTCACTACGCCTACAGCTGATTTACTTTTAAAATATAGTTAAACACTGAATCTTAGCTTTGTTGTTTAAAAGTTTACCTAGACCTGAAGATTCCAGAAGATTTCTAGAAGATTCCAGGGATCTTCATATTAAAAACAATTATGGCTCTTTTTACTCTAACTCCCTTTCTATTACCGGTAATAATATTGTTGTGTGACAGTCGATCTTAGATAATAAAACAATTCTGTGTCTATACCATATCTAAATATCACCAGTTTAGGTGTCTAGTACATATCATTTCTTAACCAGTCAGTACCTACGTGCATGTTTTTCTCTTCATAATCCTTTGTAGCAGTCACATGCTGGGCATGCCATCACTTAGCCTTCATAGTCTGTATTTTCCTTTACCCACCTTTCCCTTATCAAAAAACTTGGACTTCTGGCCTGGGTGCACACCACCCCCCTCGCTATCATGAATGGCAGGTTGGGTGGGTCCTTTATCTCTCCTTGTCATTGGTTACATGGCTGGGTTGGGAGGGGGTGAGGCAGCTTTGTTCAATTAGTGAGTTTGCTAACCAAACCAATTTATTACACAGTGTCTGCTAACTATCCCACCTATTTTTCAACGTGTGTTTGTAAGACACCCAATTATGCTTTCCAAGGTGTGTCAATTATACTATCCAGGGTGTGTCTGCTACATTTTCATAGGTGCGTTGCTACCAATTAAGCTCATACTTGTCAGGGAGCATTCAGTGTTTTAGTCCCATTTACGGTCAGATATGTGTAAATTGTTATTTATGCATTTCCAAGAGAATCTAGTTTAAATGACTCATCGATTGAAAATAGATAAACATATGTCATGTCTGAATAACAAGACAAATAAATATTAGATGAACATAAGAATTGAATCATTGGCAACACTGATGGGAAACAACATGGCAGTCCACTCCTTAAAAGATTGATGTGATTAAGAGAAGCCCTTTGCACTGAAAAACAACGGAAGGGCAATCTTGATATTTCTTAGTACCCTGTTAGGTGATATACATGTATTTTTTTTTAATGTTAAATTTAAGGTAGTCGAGTTTGAATTGGTGTCTACTTTAAGTTGCAAAGCAGTGAGATAACAAACCCTAAAAGAGAGCACAGGTCCTCTGACGAAATCTGATAAAGGCATGGACTGCGCCAAAAATGGACTTTGAGTATGTCTAACAACATCATTACAAAACTACAAGTAATTTAAATCAGTTATCATCAATAACCTGGCTCTGCGGCTTCAGGTTAAAAATAGCCTTTCAGAACCATAATTACTAGAACAATAATTTTACACAAGGTCACCTTACTTGTATTCCTCCATTTGACCATATACTGCTGTTGGGACGACAATGTTTTGTTCTCTGTTGATCTGCGTAGTCCATTTTGATGTTCAATGTTGATATATTCCCAGCTCTTCCCAGCCTGATTGAGGCGTCGCAAACCTATCACAAGGGACCTAAGTTGATTCCCCTTCCATTTGTTCGCTGTGGCTACACATAATTTTTCCCAAACAAGCGTTTGAACATCAGAGAAGATCACACACAAGAAATCTACTAGGCTTTCCTTGTTACGCGGGAAGGAGACATGGACGAGTCGCTCCATTCTCCCACTCGTGTGCACTCGTTCAAGTCGTTTACCTGATCTTTCTATTTTATATTAAATTTATCAGATTAAAACAGATGCATGAGGTATTGCGAAAAATGTATTTATAAATAAAAGTTAATAAAAGAGAAAGGCCTGTTATAATCTCTAATCGTGTCTATCAACTTGTTATCAATTTTAGTTTACATCGCACGCCCGGTGGAGTTTAATATTTTAGCTGAGAAGCGGGATTGGGTCTCCATAGATAGGCCATAGCGTGGGAAAAAAATTGGTCGATGAACAAAAGGAAATCATGGTCAAAGAAGACGACTGATAGAAGTCTTGCGAAGAAAAAAGGAAACGGTATGGCGGATAGTGAGAAAGGTTCCTCTTGTTATGTCGCTCCCACGCTTGTATTTAATATGGGTTTCACGCCACTGCTGTGCGGTCCCCTCCCCCTTCTCCGACAACTAGCGGCTGATGTAGCGTGTCTTCGCCAGAGCAAGGAATCAACATATTCAGTTATCATAAAACAGGGTAACGAGCAGCGTGACTACCTGACAGTTAATTATAGCGTGACATTAGAATTGTGTGCGAAGTAAATAAAGCTCGTCCTTTCCCTTCTCTTCAAAGACACGTCTGTTAGGGGTCTCAACTTGCTCACAGTTTATTCAACTCCTGATAGGCGTGGAAAAAAACTTGCAAAATTCAGTAGGTCGCCATTAGAATGCTTTGTCACTTGCGTTCGTTTCGAGGTGTTTTAAGCGATGCGTTACATTCCGAAGGTTCAAATTACAAGCAGCTGTCGACTATGCAAATTTGTTCAACATACGCTTTGAACTATAAATAACCCGAAGTAAAGTTTGGTATCTTGTAAAGATTTTACTCTAACTCCTTTATCACCACTGTAACTTGGATTTTTGATACTAGTTTCATTCAAGTTTTCAGTTTTAGGTCTGGAATAGCTAGGAACAAGCCCCCGCAAATCCCGATGTTATTTTGTCTAATTTGCATAAGCGGGTTGAAATTTAATTCGTGCGAAAGAAGCAGATTCTCACAGTTCATCTATTTTTAGAACCCGTTTTGGGTCTCGGCTTGTACTTGTAGTGTTTCTAGTCGGATAAATATTCTGCTTTGCTTGCAAACAGCACCGAAATATTTATATCCAGAATAAATAAATTGTATTAACCGTATGCAAGAACCGCTTGCTTCTCAGCTTGTGATTCTCGTTATTTATCTTTATCTTTATCTTTCTTTTGTATTTCCACTAGAAAGCGAAAAACAATTGTCGCCGTCAAGCTGGTCGGAAGTCAAAATGTTCCTTTACGAAAACTAATAATCCCGCTTGGAAATTAATAAAGGAAAACAGAAACAAACAACATATGCGTGAATTCACGCGCTTAAGTAGATCTCAAATTGACGAGTTCGTCTTGTGTATAATTTCTGATGTGTTTGCTGCTGTGAAAATTTGTACTACGGCTAAGTAAACGCAGGACTACATGGAGAATAAAATCCTGCCAGACCTGAAGTATACAAAACAGCTACAGCGCATTCGAAGTAACATTAAATAGTTCCTGTTAATCGCAAAACTCTTCAAAGCCCGGGGTCGTACTCCCATAGTATAAGCTGTGTGGGCATGTGCCGCTGATAAGAAGGGCTTCAGTGTCCCGGTGGCACACCCCCACCCAACATCTCATAGAATCCCCCGCAGTCTCACAGACGAAGACAGATACCGTATATCGTATATTGCCGTTCTTCTAGCCTTTGACATTAGCCATGACGTCAGACGTCATTGGCTAAAAATTCCCCATCGAACCTGTTAGTTTTATCGGAAACTTGCCGTCAGTTGCGGACTGAACGATTGCAGCGCTATCAGGCAAATAGAAGCAGTAAAACACACCCGAGCGATCCCATATCAGTAAAAACGTCCTCCTTCAACTCCTCAGAGTATCTGGGCTTCACTGACTTTGTCTCTGTTTGTTTTTCCTTTCTGCTGTCTTTCTCCAGGTGGTTTTAGCCCTTTTCCAGTTCAATATGTATGCGGGAGTGGGCACAAGTAAAACGTGACTGACAATATCTTATCAGCGAAATTCTTTTCATTACCAGTGACTCCGGAGGTTTTACCGTTTCATTGCTTGGCGTTATCACAATGTAACATACGAAATTTTGGCCGCCAGTTTTTGTTATGCCCTTAAAGATGAGAACTCTTTTAAGAAAAATTTCGACGTTTCAATCTGGCTTGCCAGGAGTCTCAACTCTTGTTGGAATTTTGAATTATTGTTCTTTTGGAACTCAGTAAAAGCTGGGTTAGGGTTTTTAAGCTGCTGTGTTTTTATAGAGTTTTAAATTTTCCCATAACAATTCACCTTGCAACATTGTTTAATTAATAAATTTCATGTCCAATCAAAAGTCAAGTCATGGATATGTGCATACCTGATCTTCTTACAAATCAAGTTGAAAATGAGCGCGGCTGGCACGACCAGACCTGGTAATGGTTGCGCATGGATAGAAATGAAGCGACAACTGCCCTTCTAAGCACAGGCTCAAAGTTCAAGTATGAGGGTTGAGTGAGTTTTTAAATTAATGACTTTCGCAGAGTAGAGAAGTGTTTACAATGCTAAATGACTATGTTTTCTTAAGAAAAACCCTCCAAACGGTATTTTTTCTGGAAACAGGTAGCATTAAAATATTGGCCAATTTAACAACAAACTCAAAAAATGAAGGGAAAATAACGCTAAACAGTAAACCCCAATGGCATTTAATATTCTTTATTGTTGTCACCTATGTGTTTAAAACGATGATAACATTGTATCAATGTAATTAATTCACTGATTCGCTAACATATATTTGTAGAGAAAATAAGTAGGGCTCTGACAGAATAAAAATATCGCGGAAATCAGTCAATTACAAGGAAATGGCCCCTCAAATGAAAGAAAATAACACAGTTAGTACCTTGGCAAGTTTAAGAAAGTTTGGATGTAAAATTACTAAACTACGAGTTTTCAGAAATTGAGCAATTCCCATCGACTTTATTGAGAAAATCCCATTGATTCAGTTTAGTGTCTATTCAATCGACTAGTTCAAAACATGGCAGGGTCACCAAATTTGACATATTAAATCGATTGACATTAACAGCTTTGTTAAGATTATTCCTTGTGGACAGTTTATTTATTTACTTATATATTTATTTATTTATTTATTTATCTATTTTTCATTAGTTTGTTGTTTTAATCTGCTGCTTGAACTTCGTTGTTTAGGATACCATGGAATCCAACTGATAGCAGCATTATAGTCTGATGCTGATGCTAATGCATTATAGTCTGATTCTGAGGCTGATGCATTATAGTCTGATGCTGGCATATAAATATTGGGTGTCGGCTTGACTGACTGTCTGTCAGATCGTTTCCAGTGACCTCTACCCGTTTCCGTGGACACCGGTTTAAAAAGATATACATGTACTTGTCTTGCAGTTCGAAAAACTTCACACTCAGTTTTTTAAATGTGACCTAGGGAATTCTGCAAGATTGCAGCTTCACTTAAGAAACAGGTTATTCCCATTTACTAGTGTTTGTTTTATTCGGCATCATTTCTTACTTCCATCTTATTACATTGCATGTACTTCTTCCGTTAGTTCAAGTAGTTTCCAGGGTGGAAAGGGGTCTAGCACTTAGTTGGATTCCCCTAGCGTACTTTTTCAAGCCTTGAATAAATCCGGAGCCAAATGATCTTGTAAGCAAGCAAGAATAAAGGCAGTGCGGAAGGATAACAGAAGTAGGTCTGTGTGTGATTTATCAATTTAAGCGATATCTTATTAAATGATCTTAATCTTTAACCGACGAAGTCGGGTTAGTGCAGTCGTGAAGAACGGTGGATTGGAGTGGTCGGTCAAAATATGTCGTATAAGGCTCATAAGGTGTGTATTTCGCTATGGCCGATGGGATGGGATGACGTGGGAACAAGAGCGGACGAGTCGCCATTTTGAATTGGCAGGTCAAGAAAGGTGACGGAGGCTTGGTGGACGATTTGCTTCGACTGTGTTGTGGTATAATTTTGTGCTGACCTCTAAACATATGGAGAAGAAGTTGTACACAGACATCGATTAGTACACACACGCACGCGCGATAGGACAAGGGTCCACATAAAAAGAGTATCGTAGGTAGAGAAGCACACGTTCGCCGAGCAGTGTTGGTTTTGGCCGGACTGAAATATCTGGGAAATACTAGTGAAAGAAAGCAAGGAGGACTGATAATAACAGGATGTGAAGTCCAGTGGCAATGTTGATGCTGGTGGGACCAAAATGTTGCTGGGACATCGTAAGGATAGAATCGTTCTCAGTAAACGTTATGAAAGGAAAATTCTGGTGTATGTTGTTGTGGTTATGTTTACTAGCTGCCAACGTTAAGAAAGGTTATTCACAGGTGGGAAATGAATTACTACACGAGGCTGGATCTCCTTGGATAGTATAAGCGGCACAGAAGGATATACCAGTTAGTCTTTTTAATTTTTCTGCTTTACTTTTGATTTTGAACCAATTTGTTCGATTTTAGAGTTCGAGACACTGACTTGCTGACCTCGGAAGAGCCAACCGGATTTAACGATTATGTCATAAGACATGCTTTAACGTGTTTGAGATAATGCGACGACTTCGCTGTTTACTCAGGCTAATTTCTCCAGATTCTGACGATGTGCCATATTCACAACAGTATATAAATACATCGCTTACAACTCTCGGTAACGGCATGTTCAATTAAGGACAAAATTTATCTTTAAATTTTTATTTTAATTCAGCAAAATATTCAAAGCGATAAGACAGATGAGCTGAGTCATCAGATTTTAAACGTTACGTCATTTGGTAACGCAAAAGACAAAAGCTGTCACAGTTTTCGTCACGCCGGTTAGCACGTTGAGATTCTGATGATGTGTTTGTCTTTATCGATAATCATGTTTTTATAGTGTCCTATTCACAACAGTATATAAATGCATCGCTCACAACTCTCGGTAAAAGCATGTTCAGTTGTGGAGAAATTTATATCGACATTTAATTAAACATTACGTCATTCGGTAACGCAAAGGGCAAAATACTGTCACAATCGCCAGTTAGCACGTTGAGCCAAGTAAAAACATTTATCGAGGGTGAGTGGGTCAAAACGACTGGTAAATGCCTACAATGCGCTTTATTTAAGCGATAGAGCATAGCAATGATTTATTTTGTATTTGCATTCACGATTCGGCTTAAGGAGCTCTTGACGTCATGATTAAAGGAGACTGTACACAAAGCGTGGTTCCCAGCGTGGGAAAAGTTCAAAGTAAAATAAAATTTGACGTATTTATTTATTTGTTTTTTTAATTCTTTTGGGTTGTTACGGTGCCCATACTGATCAATCGTAAAGATGTGGTTACTTTTATATTGGGAAATTTATCGCCAACTTTTTGAAATGCGTCTGTTCTGAGAGTTGTGATGTTTTTTTTTTCAGGGTTTTGAGGAGGAGCGACCAAAAGACAGCGAAAAAAGATCTTGAGTAAAGAATGCATGGGGTCATGGGCGTAGTCTGTGGAGCTGTTTGGTGAGAAGAGGGTGAATAATTCAGTTGACCTCCTTTCCAGGGTGTTGGTCGCCTTTTCAGTTGGTCAAATTTCAGCGTTAGTTACAGTTACGCACTTTTGCTGCAACTTGCTGTTACAGATCCTTGAATGTTATTGAACCTGCAGTCGCGCACGCCTCGCCTGCTATCGTTTTGATACGAACCAACACTTCGTCGGTTCTGCACGCATTGCGGGCCTATGTTTAAGTTAGAGACACGGCATTCATGGAAAGCAGGTTTAGTAAGCATTGTAATGTTTAAGATCAGTCTTTTTAGCAGGTTGGCATATATGTGGTTTGTTATTTATTGAATGTATTCCTGACAAATTTTACCGTGTTTAAATAAAAATTGAATTGAATTGAATTGAATTGAATTGTGTCTGATGACATGACCAAAACATTTCGTCATCAAACGGTTGCTCTGCCAGATTAGAAGCGAAAGAAGACTTGGCCTTCCCTGTTTTCACCTTGTGGAAGGTAGACATGATTTATTCGCCAGAAAATTTGGTTTTCGCGTATGATTTTATCAGATTCCAAGTAATGATATATTTACTTTGCGTACCTTTTCAGTGTACACAGTCTATAAGTGAACCAGATCTATGCCAATCCCGTACCCTTAACGGATATACACTGATTTATATATCCCAATAGGCATCAGCAAATAAATGTCCGAGGTTAACTAACCGTGACCTAGCATCTCATTTAATATTCCACTATGGCGTCGTTTTACCATAAAAGGACACGGGAACAGGCAAAATATGAGATTGTATCGCACCGTAGATTCTCCGGATTCAGACCTCAAAATTGCAATTTTCCCCATTAAAGTTCGAATCGCTAAACACGTGGATACTCGTAAATTAAGCGCGCAGACCTCGCACGCCGTATATTCACACTAGCTCCAGAAGTTTCAGCGGCTGGTTCGTAGGCCAGGTCGCGGACCAGCTCACGCAAAAATACGGACGGTGTTAGAGTCTGTTCCAGCTTATGAGCCGGTGTTTTGCAATGTAATGGCCCGGTGTGAATGTGTCTGAGTAGGTGGTTAGTTACGGGATTGGTACAAGCGTTGAATATCTGCATGTGTTCACTGTGCATTGGTCTACCAACACTTATTGAATAAATCAGCTAAACGACAAGGTGATAATGTATTAAATGAAATAATAATTCCTTTCAATTCCATGGTTTTACGGATGATCATCGTAAAATATCCACACGTATTATCTGTAAAACTGTCGACTAAGGTGTATTTATTTCCGTCTAGATTTACTTCTCATTTTACAGTACTTGACATTGCTGGTGAGCTGATCGACTTGAAAAACAAATTATGATTAGAGCGAGTCTAATGGCTGACTACTATCTCTCCCTGAATAGGATGCTAGTCCATCACAGGATTGCCCCCCCCCCCCCCAGGTTATCTGTTAGGGTTTCGTAACTGTTTACTGGTACCCCTGGAGTTATACACCAGTTTGGAGAGAGAGACTGTGTAGACTAAACTTTCTGGTGTAAGGTAACTTACTTTCGATCGAAAAAGTCAATAAGAGCCCAACACGATAACCACTGCACCACAGCCTATTCATAAAGCTCTTTTAAAAACATATTGTCTGTTTAAAGTCATGATTCAATGAAAGGCAGGTAAAAACTCAGTTTGACACAACTGCAACCAGACAGGTGATGTGTTGCTAACACCTACACTGCAGGTCATGAAGCCTTTGTTCTAGTTTTCCCAGTGCCATCATAAACCCTAAATCGCACCCCTTATCACAAATAGTTCATGACAATTTAGTAAGACTACGAGTTAAGTGCCTGTTAGGACTAAGCTGTCACTGGTAAGTTACGTCTTTTTGCGTTATCTACGTGATTCAAAACGCATTCATTTATGCACGCATGAAACCCCTGTAGTTTATTCAAATCCCAAGAATATCTCCATGAAGAATAATTTCTTTAAAGTAAAACAAGCGAGCCGAAACAAGAAGACTCAACGCACTTTGAATATATTTTCATAAATTTGAAACAAAAGCTGCAATGAAATAGCTTATTTATTTATTGGTTTAGTCAACACATTAGTTCTTCTAGAAATTAGATGGTCTCTAGTGGCAGGGCTTATAGTGTGGTTTGCCACCCCCAAGCTAGTGTGAAGGTACTCCACTGAGATAATCTGAAAGAATTTTGCCAATTCCAGCTAGAGGTCAGAGCGCGACTTGAACCTGGGGTATTCCGATTTTAAGTCCGACGCCCTAACCAATTTTTTTCACTCTTCAACAAGATGTTCAAATTGCCACCTGTCCACACTAATAAGTTTCCGCAAATTTCCAATGTTCTCCACTTTTGAAAGCTTCTTCAAAGTATTTGTTTTTTAACGACGTTTTCAATCTTTTTAGTGTGGACCATCAAAAAGTATGGGTTTTCAAACAAAAACACGTTAGTCATTCTAAAAGGTTGCTGTTCTTTTTAATATGTTGTTATAAATGAATGTTTTAAATTTTAGGTTATTTGTATAACGGATCAAAATATTATTAATTTGTGTTTAGTCTGGAGGTAAGACGATAGTAAATTTAGGAAACGAATTACAACAAGTACATCCTACAAGTCCAGTTCAAGGGTTTACGATTAAAGGGTCTATTTTTTTCGTTCCATTTACAGGGAACCAATTCTTGCTATCCATGTAAGGAGGTGACTTATTCGTTTTGTTTGGTTTCTGAATCTCTCTGATCTTACCTCAAGGCTGAAAGTTCATTTTGTTTTCCTTCCAGCCGGCTCTGCTCAGGCCTGGTAAGATAAAGAGATGAGTAATGATGAAATGAAAGAGAGGAACAAAGATGTGTCACGTGAGCCAAGTCACCTTGATGAGCCATCAAGTTCCAGCGACGATGATACATTCTGCACGTGCCCCACAGTCAACCGGAAATATGTCATTCCAAAAATGTTTTATTTCTTTTACTTTGCAGGACTTGGCGCCGTGTTGCCATATCAACCTTTGTTTTATAAAGAACTTGGCATACCAGCCAAAAAAGCGGGGATAATTTCTGGTGTCCAGCCCTTTATATCATTTTTATTCACCCCAATATGGGGGGCCTTGGCTGACAAGTCCAGAAAGGGAAAGTTAATATTCACCATCTCTTTTGTGGCGCTAGTTGCCATAGGAATAGCTTATTTGTTGACACCAATGCCATCCTGCAAGCATGGGGCAAGCGGGGAAACTCATCGGGAGATAAAGGGAAATCGATCTGTTCTTTACAAAATCTCTCAAACAATAGCAGCGTCTCAAGAATTAAATCAATGGCCAGCGGAAATTGAAGAAAAAGAAATCAATTTACTGACACTACAGGGGAAGAGGCCAGGTAGTTCCCAGGATTTCGACGCGTTTTTGTACTTGTTGCTGGTCTGTTTATTTGGAACACTTTTCTCGTGCCCAAGCCTTGCTCTCGGAGATGCTGCTGCTGTCTGTCTCTTAAGAAGAAACAATGATGTACACAAATACGGCAAGCAAAAGAAGTGGGCCTCAATAGGGTGGGGTCTAGCAGCGTTTTCTTTTGGAGCGATAGTAAGTGACAGATACATTTGTCCTTTTGTACCAGGACAAAAGGCAATTATCGACTACAGCTTATGCTTTTATGGCTCCATCACCTTAAAGCTGTTAGCGCTGTTTTCAGGCTTGCGTCTTGACTTTGATATGAATGGAGATAAGGATGATGACAAAAATACGAGCAATGAGAGGGAAAGAGGCGTTATAGCTGCTATCAGAGCCGTCAGTGAACCGCGTTATCTAATGTTCTTTGTAATTGTACTCTACAGTGGAATGACTTTTGGTATGATTATGGGCTTCTTTTTCTGGCATTTGGAAGATTGTTCTGCTCCACAGATATTGTTCAGTATAATCCCGGTGGTGCGATGTATTGCTGATATCATAGTGTACACGGTATCCCCTCACGTAATTACTAAAATAGGTGTTCAAAATCTTATTTGTCTTGTTCTGATGGGATACGTCTTGCGATTGGCCTTTTACGCCTCCGTTACCAATCCCTGGTATTTTCTTCCTCTTGAACTTTTGTCCGGGCTGACCTCTGCAGGGGGCTGGGCGGCATTTGTGGCCTATATTGCTTATCATTCCGTGGAGGGAGCCCCTGCTACATTACAAGGTAAAATTCTAAGATAAGTAAAATCTTTTCTGAGTCAGTATTGTGTTTTTCTCATAAAAGCATGTTGTTGAAAAAATCAGTAAACTGAGTTACGAATTAAAAACGATTGCAGGGAAATTTCAGTACAGAACAAAATTAGAGTTCACCAAATGAAGGGATAGAAAATTAACTGAGAAAAACAAGTTGAGATTATTTGCATCAGTTGTTCTGACATTTCACTCTCTGGAATGGATTTTCAGCCTCTAAAACAGTGAATGGAATGAGCAACTGTTGTTACTCCCAAAGGTGCTTTATTGTTTTGCCTATTGTGTGACTGTTGTCCTTTTTCAACAAAGAATTCTGGATTTGCATATGGCGACAAATAAAACTACTAAAAAAATTCTCGTATTTGAATCAAGAGTTGTTATGAAGTTCAGTAAGGCCAATGGCTTTCTCGGCTTAAAGCGTTACGCCTATTAAAAGTCGTCAATGATTGGCTTTAAGTCATTTTCATGGACGTCACAGAACTGCGTTTCTGGGAGTTCTTTATTCTTAGACGCCATATTTGTTTACCTGTTTCAATTTTGATTTTTTTAGCATAAATGAGTATGCCCACAGAAAACTGGGGGACTAAATTATCATGCGTAGACTAACAGTGGCAGACTAGCTGTTCACCTGGCCGGTGTCGCCAGTTTAACAAGGCTGAGAGGGTAGTACGGAAGAGGAGACTATATGCAGAAAAAATTGGTTTTGGTGATAAACTAATTTTACGCTGCGAAGCACATGGCATTTGAGTTTTTCCGGGTTGTAGGGTAATTCTAACTAAAGAATTTTGCTTGTAAACCCGGGACAACGTTGTCTCGGCTGTAAGGGTTGTCTCGGCTGTAAAGGGAACCCTAGTACGAGGGTTACCCTGTCTCCTTGTAAACTGTTCCTTAGTTATTTTGTTAATTAAGAACTTTGACCAGCAAATTAACTGATTATGGGATTACTTTACTGGCATTCTGGGCAGTTTAATTATTACGGTATGGACATAAAGTTCACAAAATGCCTTTACAAAATCGTTTGTAATATGTGTTATATTTTTCTCGACAGGAATGCTTCATGGCGCGTATCATGGCATAGGTCATGGACTGGGAAGAGTAGTTGGCGGCTTCCTTTTCAGTTATTTGGGAGCTCAAAGAACGTTTCTCATATTTGGTGGTGTTGGAATAATGATGTTGATAATGTATTTCATAGTTAACAGAACCTTCGATGCCACTAAAGAAAAATAAAAGTTACTTGTGTTTATGGGTTTGAGCTTTCAAGTCACAGTACTTCAGGCTATTTTTAGTTTTCTGTCGAGCCTAAATAAACAACTGATTATCAACCATTATTAATACGTTGATTTTCTCTCGAAGTCTTTTTCTATCGTTTCGATCAAAGAACCATTAAGAAGTTGCAATCCATCATTTTCATTATCATTGCTTTACTTTTTTGAGCGTGGAAAAAAAATGAAAAAACAAGGACACCTGTTCCCTTTGATTTTGAGGAAGTATGTTGACTTATTTTAGACCAGAACCATCATATTTTCCATATCCAGTGTGAGACCATCCTACAAAATTCATACCCAATAGGCAAAACCACACCTACGTGTATCTCAAACAGTTCTGATACCTTAATTTTCCTTGCTTATTTTAGACAGCCATGGACATTAATTACAAGATCCTAATGTATGACTCATATACTTCATATGGGGTAGGATCCTGGTAAGCCATCTTTGTCGCTACTCAGTGGTCAGGAACGGGTTCAATTCCTCGTTTAGCCTTGTACTTACTGGATGTGTTACGGTAGTAGCCTGTCCAGCTGCGGCTAGCCTTGTTAAAGCCGATGTTCTTAAAAAGGTTAATGTTCAAATTGTAATGTAGTTTGTTTGTCTTAGGTTACAGAACAAAGTAAATTACCGGCCTTTCTTTATGAAGCGTTATTATTTGAAAATAATAAACACTTAGCAGGACCGTCAGACAACACGCAATAAAACATAGAGGTTTGCTCACGGTTTATTACTGAGTTTGTTTATAACAGCAAAAATAAGGAGGACACAGAAACTAGCAAGAGCATACATAACAAAAGATAACTTCATTCCGGTAAACTGCACGAGTAACCCACCCATGAAACCACCAGTTGCAAACCCCAACCCCATATAAACACCATTCAAAATACCTTGTACGGTGTTCGAGGCTCCCGGGTGCAAACCGACATATGATACACAAGACGACCACAATGCCGCGGTGGTAATACCTTGGAGTAACTCCGCTGGTAAAACAGCCCAGGGGCTCTGAACGAAATAAAAGTAAATGAAACGAAGGGAGTAACAAAATAAAGCGAGATAAATAACATTGATGTGACCGAGAAAAGAGAGGAGTTTATCAGTCACGAAAAACACACAAACTTCGGCTGCACAGTTGAGACCGTTAATGACGCTGAATAACAGTTGCCCGCCTCCTACCTCGTGAAGATACCAGAATAGAAACGTTTCTATAAAACCCGTGGCTGATCCACAGAAAAACGCGATGAAAATAACAAAACAGAACTGAAGATTTTGGAAGACCTTAAGGCCATCGGTTATGTTGTTAGTTTTCACATTTTCTGCATCCGAGGTATCCGGGTAATCAGGAGTCTGATCAAACTGGAACTGAGTTGCGCACAGGAAGGCCACGCCCATTGCCGCGGCATAAACATAAAAACACGGACTGTAATCAATCACAAGCTCACCGCAATAATTTTTCTCATTATTGGTGCTAACAGCAGCCCCGACAGAAAACCCCCCAACCCCCCACCCCAAAGATCCCCACAATCGCACTCGACCATACTTGTGTGTTTCACCATGAAGACTTTGAAGCGTGGCTGTGTCTGCGAGGGCTTGGGCTGGTGCCGCAATAATAGTGCCAACAACAGTAACAAGAAGGAGGTAGATAAACTGGGTGGAGTCGCAGCTTACATACTTATTACTATTGTCTGTGTTGCTCAAGGAATCGTGGAACGGTTGTTGACTGGAGGGTCGCAACTTAACAAGGTCTACTTGCGGTTTATCACGCCAGTGGTCATGCGCTGTCATATCGTCTATTTTCTTATTGTTATCTTGCGATGTCACGTTGCAAACATACTTCAAATCACGAAAGGTAATCGGGAAAAATGGCACTGTGGTGTCAAGAAATGGCGAAACTCTTGAATAAAAATCCTGCCTCATCGTATGTCCACGGGTGACAAAATGTTTATGATTAGAATGACCTTTAATTACTTGTAAGTTTGAGTGGTTCCTCTTATAAGAAATTCCATCCCCGTAATTTGCATTGTAAACATCACAGAGTTTTGGGTCATTATGAACGGGAACTAACAACAATAAGAAGTTCGACACCAGCCAACCCACAACAGACAACAGCAAAATAAGCTTGCTCTTGCAGAACCTATCTGCGCATGCACCCCACAGAGGAGTTACGCAAAACTGAATCAAAGGACGAATTCCTATAAGTATCCCATTCTGATGGGAAGATAATTTCAGTTGTTTGAAGTAAACTGGTAAATAAGGAAACAGCGCCCCAATGCCCACATAAAACGAAGTGTAAAATGCTTTCGATATCCATATTCTTTTGTCCACTGTAGGAAAATATCCACCTCTTTGGCCTTCTTTTTTAGCGTTCCAGCACATTCCCAGGATTTTATTTACACGATGACTTGACTTGATGTGGACTCACTCGTACAGATTCAAAGTTAATTCATCATCTAAATGTCACCTACAGGTCTTGACGGTTCTCAAGCGTCTCTCGTCTAATACCTCGCGTGTTGTTGGCAAATCACCAGTTATGTTGCAATTCCCGTGAACCTGAACAAAGACGAATTCTACTATTTGGCTGGCTAACTGTTCAGGTGATTAAAATTTCAACCCGTACTCATCTCCACTTACTGATTGTGAACTCTGATTCCCCGGAAAGAAGACTAAAAAGGGAATAAATACAGGCCTGGTCGTCAAATAAAACATGAGCTTGTCTCTGGTACTTAGTGACGCTTGACTGCCTTCAGTAGAGTGTTCTTATTGTGAGTGTATGGTTGGGCGCTGGAGTTTAAACATTTGCAACTAAATTAAAAATAAAGCACAAAAAGATTAGTCTATCCTTTATTAAGTATTTTGAATCGCTCCTTATTATTTTTAGAAAAACATATAACAGTTAACACGTTAATTTATTTTGTGACTCATACAATTTTATTAGGCGAGGACAATACAATATACTTGTTCAACTTATCTTGACTCTGCCTGTCCATTTGTTCTTTTTTTCTTTTTTCTTTACTCATTAGAAAACAGTTAGTTTCAATTTTTTTAGCAATTTTAATAAAAGACATCCGAAAGTTGTAACACCTTCAGAAATTCATTAGGCTACAAACCTAACTCGCTTTATAAGTCGTTCTTTTATTGCCTCTGTACAGTCACCTTCTACTCTCTGGTAAAGCACAGATGCTCCTCTCTGATTTCTCTTGAGAAGGGTGGGTTTCTGTTTACAGGCTATTTCTTCAAAGAAAAGATGTAAAAAAGTTGACTGTGTTGTTTTCTTGCTCCCAGGCAACCGTTCGCAGCCTGGTCCACTCAGCTGGAGACACAAACTTTGCTTCACGGAAAACAAAGTGATTAACTACAAAGCTCATAAAGGAGAAATTTTTTAATTAAAATTAATTTGCAGGTTACAAATAAGCAATACAATGCAAATGTTGCAAAATGTCCTAGATGAAGCGAAATATACAAATACTAAATACATATAGAAACTTGAGGCTTTAAACAAGCCATGAAGCTATACTTTTTGGAAACGTTGCACACTATATTATTTTGTTTGGGTGGCGGATGCAAAACGTTTGCAAAGTTGTATTAAGATATAAAAACATTTAAAACAAAGAATTTCAAAAATGGGTTTTCAACGCACCTTATTTAAAAACACAAAATAGTGGGAGTTATGTACATAACTATGTTTTATGCGATAAACATGGCTTCTCTGTCGTTTGTCCCAGTTTCAAAGTATAGCAGTGCATGACGATTGCGTTGTAGAACCGAATAATTTTGTGTCTAAAATATGCGGTTTTGCCTTGTCCATCTCTTTTATTTACTTAAATAAGGTTTGAGGCATTGGTAGACTATGTCGGCCATTTTGTCGTAGCCATATGGTGTAAGATGCAAGTGATCATTCCACAACAGCGCTTGGGCCTGGGGAGAAAGTGAATGTCTCGGTAGCTTTGCGGCCAGGTCACACAGCACTGTACTTCCTTGTGATCTGCGCGCGTAATCTCTCAAATCTTGGTTGATTCTCCGACGCATGACCCAGAGTGTTTTAAAATTTGGCCAAGCCTCGTAAGCCGATTCCGGAATAGTTAGCAGCATGGTACGTGCTCCAAACTTGTGAGAGATCTCATGTAGAACCTCGATATCACGAACGATTCGCGGCTTCCAGACGCTGATTAGTTGATTCATGAACGAATCGTCGTCTCCAAAGTTCTTAACATGCGCTACGTCATTAGTTCCACCCAGAATAATTACCCAATCAACTCGAGAGCTGTTCCCGAGTACTTGTGGCAAGCGCTTGGCCATGCTGCCATGAGCCATTTCACGCACTTTACCACTAGTCTGAACAAAATACTTCAGTCTCCCGTCAGAGTTCAGCAACTGACTTAGCCTTTGGCTGTATGAATGGAAACTGTGCCCGTGGTTATAATAGCCGCTGGTTAGGCTATCTCCAAAACATAATATACTTCTTGAATAAGGATCGGAGTTGATGTGTGAAGTATATGGCGTAAGGTTGTTGCCATTTCCTTGAGGAGGGAAGTCACCCTGGAGAGCTGGTATGCGAGCGGGTCTAGGAGAGGATGGTGGTGGAGGCATTGGTAACAGAACAGATAAGGGCGTGGCTGGAGATGCTGAAATTGGAACCTCCGGTGAAAAAGCCTGTTCACTTGCCGGTAAAGGAACCGATTGTACACTCAATGGGCTTTCTGAATGACGAACAGCGTCAGGCTGGCTAGGTGGAGGCGGTGCTTGGATGGTAGGTACAGCGGATGTTGGTTTTGGCCTTGTTATGTGCTGCTGAACTGCAGTCTTTGGTAAGACAGTAGGCGTGAAAAGAGCCATAGTTAGCCTCTGCGTAGGTGTTATTTCTGGCTTCTTTGTACCCGTTGCCCCCTTTGCCACCAATGTACTGCTTAAGCTGTCTGATGCTAAATTTCCTATTCCTAAACTTGACAAAAGACTCTTTAAGCTGGGCTTTTCTGTTGTCTTCTTCAGAGGAACAGACCGCTGTTTTGGTGATAATGGTTGCGTTTTCGCCATGGGGTTTGGTTTAACCCCTTCTATCAAATCGCTGTTTCCTTTATGAACTTTCTTGAGCAAAAGGGGAAGCATGTTTTTCATAATGTCGACGATGTTATCGTTGCTGGGTTTCGTTGTTGATGGAGGCATTTGACTGGTAGGCGTGCTTTTTAAAGTTGTTGGTTTAGTTGACACCTTTTTGGTTGGTTTCGTCTTTACCTTGGTGACCGCCGAGTCCCCCACTTTCACATTCTTATCAAAGCTTTTTAGTACTGCAGGAAGAATTTTCGCTAAGAGCTTTTGAATGTTGTCATCCCCTTTTTCTTGCTTTTCTTGACTATTCTTCGGTGATCCCTTGTGACTTATATGATGGTGGCTCGTGTTATCTTTTTTAACTCTTGTTTCTACTGTAGGCTTCTTATTACTCCTCGAGGACTGTTTGGTAGCATTTTTACTTTGTGCAAGAACTGCTTCAAGTGAGTCAAAAATATCGCCACCCCGAGTCCCGTTAGATTTTTTGCTGTCATATATCTTAGCAAGTTTTAGAACTTTCAAGAGTTTCCCGTAGAATTCTTTATCGGAATCCATTTTCCCTCCTTTAGGTTTGCTAACTGTGGTGTCCTTGTTTACTGAAGCCTTGTTTTCTTTTTTACCACGAAATTTTCTTCGTTTGTTCAGTAACTTCTTTAATTGATGGCTTTGTTTTTCATGTAGCTTAAGGTGATTTTTGGTGCTGGGTTTAGACTTATGGGCAGAAACAATTCGATGTTTCTTTGGTTTTAGTAAATGGTGCATTCTCGATAAAGAGTTTCTCTCCTTTCTGGTTTTGTGCCCTCTTTTAAGTTTTCTTTCTTTATTCCATTTCTTAAACTTCTTGAGCCTCTTCTTGCCGTTATGGTGTTTGTGTCCATGCTTGAAAAATGAAGATTTATCGTTGTTTTTCTGCTCATCGTCCCTCTCCATTTTACGTACAAACGTATCAGAAATGTTCCACATCTTCGTTTCTTTGTTGTTAGCTGGCAAAAGTTTAGCAGCGTGAGCGTAAGAACGCTGGCAGATCTTCACGTTGTATCTCGGAATTACTTGGTCGTTCGAAGTTTTGTCGACTAGAATAATTCCTTTGGTCATATACCACTTTTTATTGCACAGTTGCGCGTACTTTATGGAATACCTTCGTCGATGGCCTCTTTTCCTTAACCTCAGTCTCACAGGCCGACAGATTAGCAGCGTATGCAAATATCTACTGTTTTCTCTCGTCCTGGTCATTTTGACCGTTCCTCTTGTTGAAAACTGGTCAATGACTTTACAAGTGCTGACTCGATGTCGGCTGATGTTCCATTTTCCGTGAATTTCTTCATTGACAGAGTGGTGTTTTCGATAAAGACGGTACAGTCTGAAGTCTAAAAGGTTGTGATGCCTGCGACTGCGACTGTGGTGAACATGCACATTTCTCCCGTGATGGTGAGTTCGGTGTGCGTGCACTTTTGACCTTTCGTGACGAGTGGATTTTAAATAACTATCCCGTGTAGTTTTCTTAACATGCGGAATACTTGTACGGCGATACTTGGTTATTTTGGTATTAAGAGATCTGAAATTTACCTTAAGATGGTGCTTTCTTGCGCGATGATGCACATGATGATAGCCACCCACACTCGACACAGTGTGCGTGTGTTTGTAGCGGTGCACATGTTGCGTGCGATGGTCAGGTTTTGGCGCCCAGACATACTGACGATTCTTCCTCAGCGTTTCGTGATTTTTCGTTTTCGGCTGTTTCACTGCCTCCCGGTGATGCTTCACATTGTGGTGTCTTGTGGAATATGTTTTCTCTGAATTCTTTTTGTTTTTTTCTTTGACATCCTCGATGTAATCATACTTCAAGTCGTTTCGCATATGATTTTGTTTCTTTTTTTCATGTGTTCTGCTCTTCTTTCGAAGTTTCTTTCGCTTCCTTCGGCTCTTTTTAGACCGTCGCGTGGACTTTTGGGCATCCTCGTAACTTTCTTTTAGAAAAGATATGAGAGGAGACGGCGAACTTTGTACACCATCTTCTGTTTTATCCCCATAGTAGCTATTGTCATGGGCGCCTTGAGAGAGCATGTTCTTATTGGTTGAAAAATAATAGTAGGGAGGTCTGTAAGAAGTGTTTGCCAATGGAGATGACATCCCTACTTTTTCAGTAAATATTCCATAGGAATTACCGTTGTAAGGGACACGATTGGAATCTGGTATCCTAAACTGGCCCCTTTCGTTGTTGTTCACGCCGCGTAAAAATGGAGGTCGAACATAAGGATTAAAAAAGTTGGGATATGATGCGGTGGGAAGCAGGGGATTGACAACCGGTGGATACGGTGCGGTGAGATATGGTGGATTATTTAACGGTGGCTGAAAAGTACTGTATGCGACTGGGTAATAGTTGTACAAGGGTTTCGTCACGCTACCACGCGATGTCCAAGATGGAGATGAACTTCCTGCTATAGAATGACCTCTTGTCGGAAAATCGATGTTACCGGTAACAGATGAAATTTGGCTTCGCTCCCCATTTTCCGGAGGAAGGAAGATTGCAGGGGATGGTTTCTCTTGCGGAGCCTCATTTTGAAAAGGAGAAATTTTCTTTACACTTTGATGAAAGTGATCAAGGAAATTCTCTTTTTGAAGCCAAGCGTGTGTGGTGACATACCCTGTTGGAGCATGCGCCGTAGGGCTTAACTTGGCGACTGATGTCGAGTTGCTAGATACAGGTCTCCTCGCAGAACGAGAGTGTGCGCTGACGATTTTCCAAATCGCATAAAGAAATGTTAAAATAAACAAGGAAAATACGGCGTAAAACGCCACTGAACCGTAACCACGGTGACATGACACAAGTGAACTAAATTTTTCTGCACAGCTTAGGCTACCGCTGACCTCTTGAAGTCTTGATCGAGAGTTCAAATTATGAATTCTTCGCCACCAGTTGCCTTGTGGCACTGAAGCTGTTGTAGTCCCGGATGTTCGGTTTCCTTGCTCTCCGACCATTGAGGAATTACATTGACTAAACGGACAAAATAAGATAACATTGAAGTAAGCAAACAATGGTTCAACTGCAAAAAAAATCCTTTTGAACCAACAGAAACGCCAAATCCATGTTCTCACTTGCTTTTGAATGAGAAATAATTTTCAGTTTGCTGCAAGTCAAACCAAATCCCGCAAAAACAGGTTTGTGCATCATGAAAGCGTTTGCCACAAAATTTTTTATTATCTCGCTGTTCAGAAAAATTGGACGTGGGGAAAATAGTAAAACATTGTGAGCTTGACACAACTTAATCATTGAAAAATCAAACGGCATTGTGCATATACGCTTTACTAGATTATGTTTTAAAGTTTGTGGGTGTGGAAGCCAAGCCTAATGGTTCCATAAAGATATACGTGGACTCTTAATCATTCATTAACGCTGTATTGAACCAAATAAAATGCATGGATACATTAAACCAACGAAAATGAAATTTGACGTGACCGTAAAGGAAAGAAACGTTTTGCCTATTGTAGCTCAGTCAGTTTACGTGCAAATAAGACTGACAGCCACAACAGGTAGGCGAATTGTAAAACTTAAATAGGGCTGTTTGGTTAGACAAGTGCCATGACCGACATACCCGTAACATTTACAACGCTTTCTTGAACTCTAAACGCTTTTCTGGATCACGTGTTTTTACATACCTCGACAGGAAAATTCAACGAACCAGAGACGCTTCTTGGGCGTTCTCGCTCAATCATGTCTTTGAGATGACAATGAGAAGTTTCCATGTGTCACATTTGTGGTTGCCTTTTGAAGAAGTAATTGACTTAAGTTTTTCGGCGAAGGATACGCTTTACGCTGAAGTTGTTTTCGTTTCACTTGCACCATGCAATTCAGCCCAATTATGCAAAAGAAATAGAGAACGTATTCCATGCCCGAGAAAGAGAATTTTAGCTAACGCCCTTAGCCGAATGCTAAATTGCAGATTTGGAAATGATGAGGAGCATAGATTGTCAGAAATGAGGTCATACGGTCATATAAACGTTTTGCGACCGTTCGTTATAATGTGGAGAATTTGGTCCATTCTTCCCTCGTCCAAAAAAGAACTAATTTTCATATGTTTGGAGTTTGTTTTGGATTGCGAGTTTTCACAACTGTGATTTTAACTATCACGTCAAAACAAAGCAAACACTAATCAAAACATCTTTCAGTTGGTTTATAGACTGAGGATCAGCTACATGGAAAATAGGGGATTAGAAACTCAAAATTCACTTTGAAGATTAGCTATCCCCCGTTAGTAGATTGGTGCAAATTGTCTTAGTCTATGGACAGCAAGGCAACATCTGATTCCACGGGAACATAAATTTGATTAAGCTAAGCTGAATTAAGCTAAGAGATAAACAACAAATTAAGTAATTTACTAATACAAAATAAACTTCACATTAAAAACATGTATTATCGGTTTGGTTACTTTAGCTATGAGCATATAAAAAAGGAGAGAACGGTAACAATCGGCATACGTAGAGTACAGGACGGCGAAATCGTTATTTCGAGTTTGTTCACAACTTTTCCGACGAGCGAATACACCAAAGACCGACCTAAAATGGAATGCGCTTAAACAACAGGATGCTGGACGACGTCAGATATTTTTGAAAACAAAATTATCGAAAGAGACTTAAATGCTTGACTAGTAATTATTTTTCGTTATCGTTGATGCAGATGTTAGCAGGTTCTCCATTCTCTACTAGGCCGCTCAACTGCTGTTCTCATTTCTGTAAATAATTATGCACTTGTCCTTGCCCTGTTAAGGAGTATTTATTTCACCTGTTGAAGTTTAATCACCCAATATTTTTTTATCGATTAGCCATGATCCACCTATTTTATCTTTAAGCTTTCACGAACTTGAATAAAACTATAATAAACACCAAATAAGTAGACAACCCGTTGCCTCTCGAACTTCGAGATCGATTAAGGTTACCGTGTACGTTAAAAATGGTAAATTTACGATTTTTTTTTTTCATAAAAATAAACATTTCCTTGGAATCTTTTAATTCCGAAAAAGAAATTTGAAAAAAGAGCAAATATTCGCCAAGAAAATGGGATGACCGTTTTTCCACCGAAAGTGAAAGTTTATTTTTGATTGACAGCTAATTGATGCGAGTGCAGCCATCCAGAACGATTTTCGCGGGAAAGATTGTTTATGGGAGAGCCTCCATATTTATTGTTTCCCGTAGCGCTCTATGTCCGTGTATGTTACATTTTTGTCGTTAGAGCCCGGTTTTCTAAGTTATGACTTTGCTATGGAAACCCACAGGCCGCGGAAATGTCCGTGGGCTAACTCCAAAAAGCGAAAAAGAGGAAAACTCAGAAGACAAGAAAAGCATGACAGAGGAAACACGTTGTAGCCTCGCTGCATCAGACAAAGGTTCATATCATCGGGAATGGCCGTCAGAACCTTCCAATTACGAGGAAAGTATCGGAGCGAGCAGGCAAAATATCCTTAGAACGGAAGAAAGAGGGTTATTGAATGTTTGGACTGATTTTAATCGCAATAGTGACAGTGAATCGCCAGACGATTTAACACCAAATAATATTTTGCGAGCGCAAACTACGCGGAAACGTACAGCATCTGTTATTACTGCAGTTCGATGGAATACATTGTAGTACCTCCGTTTGATCTCTCTGGGATAGTAGAGCAGCCCTGAACAAGCGACCTAACATGGATACAGTTTACAACACACAATCATTCAAGTAGCCTGATAACTGTTACCGTTTACCAGCTCCCGCATAGCGTAAACGAAGAACCGACAATAAAGAGATAGTGAATTTAAATTCATCTCGTTTTACCCGTGTTCTCTTTTGATTTTCTTCAATGTTTTGATTTTAATGCAAAAAGAAGAATTTTATTATTTTAGATTTGTTAATACAGTGTACATGTAGCCCGTGGTATATAGCCAACGCTGGGAGACGACCTTTTGATCTTTTCGCAGGGAACCTCGCTTGCTGTCACAGCTAATAGTTTCACTCATTTGTCCATTGGCCTATCAGATCCCGATGAAACCGCTCTTTTGTTGTTACTTTATTACACTCTTTTGGAAAGATACAAATATGTCTAAACAATATTGAAATCTTTTGGATACCAAAAATTGCCTTTAAAAATTCCCTATTTGCCGGCGAGAAACGGACAAAACAATTGTGTGTCGAACACGCGCTATGCGATTGCTTGATAACGCAAGTAAAAATAAGCCCTTTGAGCATTGTTCAATTATAAGCTTTGCTAAGCTTGACACTACAATAAGTACCCACTCAACCAATATAAGAAGCGCTGTTCAAAAGAGCTGCTGCAGTTGTACTGATTCAATCACAGCGCTCCACAGCGCTCAGTTTCACTTCGCTTCGCTTTTTTGCCCGCCTTGGCCGCTTCAGTTTAGGCCCAGCTGGTTGGCTTGAGGTTTTCGCTCTTTTGGTTCTCCCCATCGCGTTAAACGACGTCCAACATTGAAACAAATTCGACAAAATGGTAAGAAGGTTGAATGTTAGGAACACTAGGCTAGGATTTGCCTGGAGAGAATATTGCGCGAAATTTCCACGGGAGGTGACTGGAAAATAAAATAGCACCCACTGATTGGTCTACTGTCGGCAAAGGTGTTCGGAGGCGGTGTTTGTTTGCGTAGCGAAGATTTTCTTTTGAGCGCTATTTCTCGACAGTCATTTTTCGCTTGAAGGTGACACTTTAAAGAGTTCCAACTCAAAGGCGATTTGTTCGATTTTAATCAAATTTGGAGAGTTGCTAGCTTGACGCTTCTTCAACAAGAACGTGTCGGGGAATTCGATAATTCTTAATATTTTTTCGTTAAGAACCATTTCTGTGCCGTTACTCCGTATGTTTTTCTTGCGATTTAGAAAATGTTTGAAAGCTTTTGAACTCGGCTGAATAAAGGGAAACCCCAACACGGTTTTTTTAGCCCTTATGTGCCGGACTTTCACCAAGCAAAAAAATTGCAAACTTTAAAATTCCCTTTGAGCTGGAGCTTTCAAAAGGCGATCTAGACCTTCATATTCAGACTTCGCGGAAAACTTAAAAATTCGTTTTCGTGAAAAGTTAGTGGCATATTCAAATAGCCAGTTTTATAAGCTTTAATTTGATATAGGGTTTGGGTATCTGCGGCGAAACTGAGAAGCGCTACATGCGTAAGACTGAAGACACCTCTGAAGCTACACGGTAACCTTAAACGTGAAATCGCTTGTATTTGACTCAAAATAGTGATGTAAAACTTTTTAAAAGATGAAGGGTAACGGATGTTACTAAAACGAGGAATGGGGAATGGGGAATGGGGAATGGGGAATGGGGAATGGGGAATGGGGAACAGTGGTCAGCGGTAATACCTAAAAAATTAAGTTGGAGTCTGCGCAGTACGCAAAGAAACGAGGATTGCACGTGGAGAGCGAAAGGTGGAAGGTAAGAATATTTATCTGTCAGTTTTTCCCTAGTTTTTGGGATTATTGAGTTTCTGTTTATTAAAATTAACCAAAAATATTGATTTGCAGGTGATGAGAGTAACGATGATATTTAGGATCACGAGGTTATCGTTATCGACAGGTTGGAATAAAAAGATTCGTATCGCTTTGAGTACAGTCGCTTCCAGTGTTACAGTGAAACCCATTAAACCATGAACGCCTAAAATTATTTCTGGAATGTTTATTGTTCTGCGACAAATCAGATTCGAGACGTAACCGCAACAAACCGCAAGAGTAATTAGCTGAAAGGTTTCGATAACGAAATGAGTCGGTGGCTTTGCGTCCACGATAAATTCTCAGTTTCACCGCCGATTAACAAACACTCTGAAATTGTTATTTTTTTTTTCTATTTCAGAGTTTATGCATAAGCAAAGAATAACTATAAACGATATTTTACTGAAAAGAGATAAATAATCGAACAGACACGGCTAGGAGCGCGTCTGGGAGCAGAATCGAGAGCAGAATAATTGTATTCAGTTTTTGATTTTTTAAAAAACGGCCTCTCCAGTGTTGTCAGTTCTAATCATTTGTAGGTTTCAACCTTTTCCCTGTTTGACCAAAACAGTTAACTGAATAACTTTGCAAAAGTTTCCCTTTATCCTACTGTGGTGAGGAGAACAGTGTATCAAGCTCATTCACGGCAAAACTCTTCCGTCCAAGATGTCGCGCAGTTTCACCGCCGATTATTGCAGTAGAGCAAATAATTACTGTAGTTTCTGTTAGACCCGAGTTTTCACGGCAAACACAAACACGCCTGCCGTTGCAGATACAAACATGCGTGCAACTTGCGTACCGTTGCAATAATTTCGAAAAATTACACTCGCTTTTGATGGCTATTTAGGTCTCAGTTCGGTAGTTGTGTTACTTTGGACCGACGGAATCGAAAACATCAAATGAGGGCCAAAAACAAGCACGTTTTGAGGTAAAACCAAAGAAGTGATAAATGGGATGTTTATGCAAATACCGAAGGAAACGTATCTTTTTTAAAATATACTAAACGCACGAATCGCTTCTACTAGAACTGGACATTTGTTCACTTGTGCCGTCTATCCTTCGCTCATACAGAAGCTATCTGAAATAGAAAAGAATAACAACTGCAGTATTTCCAAAGGGTATAAAAAAACTGAGAATCGTGGAAGAAAAATCTAGCTCGTTGTTTCATGTCCATAATGTAAAATGTTCGGCTAACGGCTTGCGTGACATCTCGGACGGAAGAGTTTTGCCGTGAATGAGCTTGATACACTGTTCTCCTCACCATAGTAGGGTAAAGAAAAACTTTTGCAAAGTTATTCAGTTAACTGTTTTGGTCAAACAGGGAAAAGGCTGAAACCTACAAATGATTATGACTGACACCACCGGAGAGGCCGTTTTTTAAAAACAATCGAAAACTGAATACAATTATTCTGCTCTCGATTCTGCTCCCAGACGCGCTCCTAGCCGTGTCTGTTCGATTATTTATCTCTTTTCAGTAAAATATCGTTTATAGTTATTCTTTGTTTATGCATAAACTCTGAAATAGAAAACAAAATAACAATTTCAGAGTGTTTGTTAATCGGCGGTGAAACTGAGAATCTATCGTGGACGCAAAAGCCACCGACTCGTTTCGTGATCGAAACCTTTCAGCTAATTATTCTTGCGGTTTGTTGCGGTTACGTCTCGAATCTGATTGGTCGCAGAACAATAAACATTCCAGAAATAATTTAGGCGTTCATGGTTTAATGGATTTCACTGTAACACTCGAAGCGACTGTACTCAAAGTGGTACGAATCTTTTTATTCCAACCTGTCGATAACGATAACCTCGTGATCCTAAACATCATCGTTTCTCTCATTACCTGCAAGTCAATATTTTTGGTTAATTTTAATAAACAGAAACTCAATAATCCCAAAAACTCGGGAAAAACTGACAGATAAATATTCTTACCTTCCATCTTTCGCTCTCCACGTGCAATCCTCGTTTCTTTGCCGTACTGCGCAGACTCCAACTTAATTTTTTAGGTATTACCGCTGACCACTATTTCTCATTCCCCATTTCCCATTCCCCATTCCCCATTCCCCATTCTCCATTCTCCATTCCCCATTCCCCATCCCCATTCTCCATTCTCCATTCTCCATTCCCCATTCCCCATTCCCCATTCCCCATTCCCCATTCCCCATTCCCCATTCCCCATTCTCCATTCCCCATTCCCCATCCCCATTCCCATTCTCCATTCTCCATTCCCCATTCCCCATTCCCCATTCCCCATTCCCCATTCCCCATTCCCCATTCCCCATTCCCCATTCCCCATTCCCCATTCCCCATTCTCCATTCCCCACTCCCCATTTCCCATTTCCCATTCCCCATTCCCCATTCCCCATTCCCCATTCCCCATTCCCCATTCCCCATTCCCCATTCCCCATTCCCCATTCCCCATTCCCCATTCCCCATTCCCCATTCCCCATTCCCCATTCCCCATTCCCCATTCCCCATTCCCCATTCCCCATTCCGCATTCCCCATTCCCCATTCCCCATTCCCCATTCCCCATTCCCCTTTTAGTTAACCTGCGATCAGGCTCTATTTTCGTTTCGCTTGGTGAAACATTCAGGCGGGACGGGCGAAACGAAAAATAGAGCCTGATACAATTCTTCTACGGAACGTCTGCCGCCCACTTTTTTTGATTGATTGACATTCAACAAAACAGCCAATCAAAATTTCTTCTGCTTGCACGATCCTCGGTATGCAAATTTCCCATAATGGCAATTCGCAGAAAGTCACGTAAATGTCGGCAAAAAAAGAAAATCATAGGCTACGATATATCTTCTAGGCACAAGTACTCAAATTTACACGATTGCTAACTTGAAGGTTCCGGTACTGTACATGGTTGCTCTGTCTGAGCTGAAACTGAATGAAAATTCAAAACACGACGAGGTTGTGATGTACCAAAATATGCTGCATGCTTGAATCATTTCCCATTTCAGGTGGTATCTGGAAATATTCTCTTCCCAATTGTACCGATTTTCTGCGTAAAAAACCTTGGACAATTAAGAGAAATACCTTCAGTTTCATTCTTTAGAATAAAAATATAAATAAAACCGTTTATAAACAAAGGAGTATTTTGTAATTTAATTCGAGAAGTGATAAATATTTGAAATTAGCAGCGAATTTTATCTCTAAGCAGCAGCGAATTTTAAAACGAAGAACATCTATTATAAAACTAGTCGGATCCTTTGATGTCAATGTCAGAGATCAATAAAACGACACAAGTATTAAACAATGAATGAATAAACTTAAAATCGTTATTGCGACTTGATTGCGGTTCTCGCCAAACATTACCGTGCGAGCAGAGGCCCTTCGATCTGCTCGCAGGGTAGCCAAACATTAGTTCACCGTTAAGTTTACCGAATTATCGGTTGACTTGTTGATCATTCTTGGCGAAAGATACTTGCTCGTCTGCTGTTCGTTTTGTTTCGTAAGACGCGGAAACAGCCACTACTCTGTTCATGTTATCAATACTAGTTGAAAGCCGTCAAATGAAAATTCCGCGACACGCTGCGATAAAACAGAATACATACTTCACTGTTGCTGTACTTGCTGGACTTGCGTCAAACCGAACGCCATTCTCAGGAGAGAAAGAAATGGTGACAATTCACCTAGAACGACGAGAATTTATTAGAGCAACACATTTTACTTCGGCAGACTTGTTCCTTGGTTGTCCCTTGGCGATGGCGGTCGGATCGAAATCTCGTAGACAATTTACTTCCGTTGACAGCTCTATTGTTAAAGGGCCAATCAGATTGCGAGATTCCGCGGCCAAAATTTGGCCGCCGACATGAACTTCTGTGAGAGATTGTATCAGGCCCTATTTTAGCGAGCGACCAACATAAGAGAATATGAGAGCGATGCTAAAATTCGGCCTGATCGCAGGTTACCTTTTAGTAACATCCGAAGGGTAACATTATTCTACTCACCCTGCAAAAAGTTTATTTCGCACTGTTGCTGTTCCTTAGCAACGCTAAATCGTCAAGAAACATTGTAAAAGCTAATGTATAGATTTAGCCAAGCCTAAAAGCGGAGCCGCGAAGGAATAAACTGGTGTTCGTTTCTCAAAAATAGTCCTGAAACTTTTCGGTCTGAAATACATTTCGGGGCTTTTTTTGGCTCGTTCGCTTTCGAAAAGTGTTTCTCAAAAAGCCAGAAAGTGTTCCGAATTGTCCTTCAATATTTTGGGGATCTGTTCTGTAAAACCAAGCTCAAAAGGTCGTTCTAGAGGCTGAGCACAGCTTGATTATTTTACTCACGAGCCGTCTAGCTTGGTGTTTGCAATGTTTCCATATCCTGTCATTAACTGTGAACGCTTGTCAAATCTCCTTGGTTTATTGACTGTTCGCTTGAATGAACTTGAAACGGCGCTCATTTACAAAAACAAAATAAAAATTATTCGACTGTTTAAATGGGTTATCTTCATCGCGTTCGGATGTTAACAAATAACATGAACTGCCACTAAATAAAAATATTAGTCTGGTCAAAAATTTATACTGACATTTCACCGGCATTTTACTGGGATTACCTCAAATAAAGGATCTGGGGAGCTTCGAAGCACTTGTAATAAACTTATCGAAGAAATGTCGCGTAGGTTTTAGCAGCCGCGAAAAAATTCAAGCACTTTGAGGAACACACATTACTTACGGGATAAAATAGCTTTAAACTCAAAACTGCTTCGCTTATATTTCGTTCTCTAACTTGAGACCATCGAGATTGAAAACAAACGAACAAACACCGTCCAAACATTCTTAACTCTGTTGCATGAGTTTTGCGGCCGCAAATTGTCTGAAATTCGAGCGCTTTAAAAATTGCACCGAACTGTTTTTGGAAGCTTTTCGGGCATAATAGGTTTAAACTGACAACTGCTTCGCTTGTAGTTTTTCAAGTAACTGTTATATTTCGTTCTCTAACTAGAGACAATCAAGATTCAAAACAAAGAAACGCCAAACACGCTTTAATTAAATTGTTATTATGCCGGCATAAGTTTTGCGGATGCGAAGTAAGCCTATATAAAGTTAGGCGCTTTGAGGAACGCACAAAACTGTTTTCGGAAGCTTTTCGGATAAAATAGCTTTAAACCGACAACTGCTTCGCTTAAAAGATTATTACTATTGAAAACTTCTAGGACAACAAAATCGACAGTTGCACAAAGAGATGGACCGGACGGTGAAAATTGAAAGCAAAGCTTGTGCAGTTGTCTTGCGGCTGTGCTTAGACCTACTGTTATGAATAAACAAACACAAAATAATGGACAGAGAAATCATTTCTGAAAAACATTTATTCGAAAACCCCTATGTTTATACTTAAATGCAATTCGCGTTACACTTCCAAAATCGTAAGTCGGTCCACGCGAGTGAAATCGGCTCAGCATAGCAAAATATTCAAGAATCTGTCACAAATCTGAGCGCGTTTTCTAATATTTTTTTAAAGTCAAAAGTAAATAACACATTTCTAATGGCATAAATCAAATTTACATTTCAAAACGTAATTTCTTTCATCGTAATACTCGAAATCATGTACCTTAGATCTTTTAAAAACTTCACTTACTCGGTTGTGTTTCTGAACAGGGCAAACTCTCCGCCGTGAAGAAAACAAAGCGATGAAGTCCTTTGAATGCAGCTTTCGTAACTTGAACTTTTCGCCTTCTACCAGTATTCTTTTGAACTTTTTCTTTCCATTTATATATATTAGATGTTTTTTTGTCAAGTATAAAACTTCATTACTCTCGAGCAATTGTTAAATGCTAAAGAAGCTTAAGCTTTTAAAGAAACCTCTTTTTCAAAAGCGACGATGGACATGCGATTTCCCGCCAAGAAAAATGCCGGTTGCCCTAAAGCACCGTGCGATTTCCCGCCAAGAAAAGATGGCATTCTCTGCCCCCGTCGGGTTGTCTTGGGACTCCCCTCCTCCTCCCACAGAGTGTGCGGACGGACGGACGTACAGATGTACGGATGTACGGACGTACGGACGGACGGTCACGTGACTATTACGTCACAACCAAAACTTCTCGGATTGATAGGTTACCGACAGGTCTCAAAAACCGCTGATTGGTTTAAAGATATTACGTCAAAAGCGTCACGGAATTGTTACTGAGCATGCGTCTTGCTTTTTCACGCTTGAAAAATTCAATATGGCGGACGGGCTGTTGTTGTTTATGCACGTGAACTGCAATATTATTTCACTTTGAACGGATGATCGAAGTTACGTTAGACAGTTTTTTAAACTGGAAATGATGTTTGAATCGAACATTGACTTCAGTGGGTTTCAAAGAAGCCATTTTGGCCGCCGTACACTTCAGAAACTGCATCTTCTGACGGCGTTAAGGATTGATCTCGTTGTTTCATTAAAATTTTATCTTCCGTCAATATTTTGTCGTGGACAAGGCATGCAGAAGGGGGTGATCTCATGGTTGCAGGTCAGTAATCTATTGATGTACTATTTCATAACTGATCATCGTAAAACGTACTGAATTCATTCGGTGGTTGTTCTGTTTTCCTTTGCTGATCAAGTTTCTGCACATTTAATGTACGAGTATGTTGACGTGTAGTGCTGCTCTTTTAAAAACTGACAATTGCTTTAATGGCAAGAAGAGAGTGTTACCTGATGCTCAAATAATGCTATAAACCGTCTTCAAAAGTGCCCTTTTTTGACATCAGTTAAAAGCCTTTTGTGCTTGGAATTTTTGATACTTTAAGTCAACACTGTGATGTATAATTTTGTTAACTGACAAATGCTGCCTTATGTCGTGTGGTGAATTCTGAAGAAAGCAAATCAAATAATTATTTTGAATTTTGTTAATTACAATTACTCAGTCTTTTTAGATCAGCAACACCGAACATGTTTATTTGCTTTATTAATTGGTTAACAAATTTAATCAACACACTTGTTGATCAATACATGATGACAATTTTTACTAAGCTTTGCTTCTCCTAATTGATTTGTGTATTGTTAGCTTTTCCCATATACTTTGTTCCCATGAAGATCCATTCTATCTCTTTGTCAGCATTCTACTTGTTTTGCAATAAATTTATTTGTATACTTGAACCAGTATACAGCTCCACAATTTTCAAAGTAAAACCCTAGTATGATTGCTGATGGTGGATAAAATATTTATGCTTCAACTGGTTTTTGCATTTAGGACGTATTCTAGTAATAGGAAACAACTGTATTAGTTTTTGGGCAAAAAACCTTTTGCAAATAGCTGGATCAGAGTGTTGATTGATGTTTACAGGGGAATTCCACTAATATGATCTCTGATCAATGGGCCTGATGTTAAATGGTTAATTAAAAAATGGTTGTAGCATTCAGCAAGTATTTCAGTCAGAGAATAACTGGATGAGTTAATTTCTGGGCTTAAAAACAGGGCCGTAGCCAGGTCTTTTGTAAACGGGGGCACGAGCCTTGGTGGAGGGGTCTGGGGTATCCTCCCCCAGAAAATTTTCAAATTTGGAGGCTCTGAAACGCTATTTTCAGCACTTGTCATGAGATATGTCTCTGAAAATCGACCTCGAATAAGTGTGAAAAGGCAGGTGTTTTCAGTGCTTACAACATTATTTCCGATTTCCCGACCATGAAAATGGCAAACAAGTGCAAGTCACTACAATCAAAATAACTGAGTCTAAAGAAAACAAATCTTTTGAACAATGAAAATCCTCATTCCACAGACTTGATCTGTCTGGCTCAACTGGTCCAGGGGGGGGGGGGACAGCTGCCCCCCTTGCCCCCCCCCCCCGGCTAGCTACGGCCCTGAAAAAGAAGTGTCATAAAATATTTGCAGGTAAAAAAGTGGTTGGTAAGACAGGGTTTCACCTTTACATTGTACTTTCAAGACCTGTGTGATCAAACCAGATCATGTGGGCAAAATAGATTTAATCTATTTGCAGAATGTTTTTTTAATGTTTAAATTTACTGAGTGCCAGCATCATGATACATTTCTTGCCAAGAAGTTTTTTAATCAATTGTACATGAAGTAAAATTTATGTTTTACATTTTTTTCTCCAGGATATCACAGCTATTGACTTCAGTGATATGTTCTTATCCAGCCTGTTAAGTTCTTGGTAGAAAGCAGAGAGTGGCAGCCATAAAAGTCACTAGTGTTCAATTCAAATATTTATTCTAATTGATCTTTCATATGTCTGTTTGCCCTACACTCTTTGGCTGTATAACCTTCTTCATTGATACTGAAACAGTCCAGTGGAGTGTACTGATGTTTTGAGGTCTGTCTTGGGATAGACGCCTTTATAATGCTCCTGATGAAAGGTGGCGTGAAAAGCATGTATATAAAGATTTCAGAAATAAAGCCCAACATCTTTGTGCCTTTTTTCCATCTTGCAAGCCATCCTACATTAATGTTGTAGCCAACCTTTCTTTGGAAGGGAGTCAGAAGCAGTTGTGTGAGAGGGGCATGAATGATGATTATAATCATTTTTATAAGTCTTTGCTCTATCTGCACTTTTCAGACACTACTCGTTTGAAGCATTGAACAGTGATTGATGCAGCATGTGCTCCTAATTAGTGAACTTAATTCTGAAGCAACTTACCTCAGTGTTTTGTGTTTCTAAACCACTTTTTTAAATTCAAATTTAAATTCTCTGTGATATCATTATTTTAGATTATTTGGTTAATATACTGCTCAACAATTTCCTTTTGCAATAGTGAAGTTCTTTCATTAATTACTCTTGAAGATTAGCCTAAAGTTGCTGAATTTTGATTCATCTGACAACTGTCAGCCTAGTTCTCTAAAAAAACAAAGGATTGCACCTGTCTGCTGTTGGAATATAAATGAAGGGTTCGTCTGATACATTCCTAAATGTGTGTTTCCATTAATTTTTAACTAATAGGAGTTCTTCAACATCCACCTCTATGTCACAAGCTAAAGAAGGTGGCTGCAGAAACAATGAGTACACTTGTATTGGCAAGGAAATGCACTTTGCTTTGCTATTATAATTTTACATTTTTGAGTGTGTTTTAAATGAAGTTATGCTGCAATGACAATTTTGTTGCTAAGGGGGGTGTACTTTGTGTTTGAAAGATACTATTTTGTCCTGTTCCAGATCTATTAAAATCACGGCATTTTCCATGAGTTTTCCACGTTTTATGCATTAATAAAATACATTTAGGTGTTTTTGGTGTTTGTGCTGTTCGTGTATTCAGTAGCTCAGTTTGACAGATTTTTTTGTTCATGGTCCATCACAATTCCCATGACTGCCATCAGTGATAAAAACAGACGTTCTTGTTTGGTTGATTCCAGATGAAGTGATTTGAGATGGAATTGTTCTAACATAGCATTCTCTGAAAAATATTCATTAGAAATCTTATCACTTAAAAATGTTCAATGGGAAGCGATTTCAAGCTCTTTCACCAAAAATGCCAATTACCTTCAATATGTGGAGGTCGTTTATTTCCTATGCGAGGTGCTCTCGAAGGGAATACATTAACGGGTTAGAATTTAAGTTCACTTCGCTATTCTTCTTCATACCTTTCACTCCCAGAGTTACAATCTCGAGATAGGTGTGACCATTGAAATAGAAGCTGGTTTATAAATCTGCTGATCCTCTGGTGCTGTTTGTTTTTCAGCACATGTATTGTGGAAAACATTCTTGTTTCTTCCGGCTTTGGAGCAGCCATTGTTCTTTGGCGCATATCATTTTTGTGATGAACACACAAAGTGAAACTTGGTGTTAACTTGAGATGGGTTTTCCCCGTTTAGTTTCAAGTCACGTAAATGTTTTCAAGCCGCTGTCGGGGAAATTTTCGCGGGCCTTGTCGGTGTCGGCCACAGCGCTACGAGAACGATTACAAGACAGTACAATAAACTCAAATTATAAAAACAACCAAACTGTTCATTAGCATTTACGAAGAGACCTACAATATTACTCCTTTAATACAACAGTCGTATATGAAGTAAATTACTGGAAATTACAATTTTGCAAAAGATCTCGTGAGATTCTTAAGGTAAGCTTAATTTCCTATCGAGAAAACGAGTAAAGGGACGAATCAAGGTACTCACACGTTTCTCTTCGGAGTCCTATCTTATACTAGCCAGCTCTTACAGCGTCATAAAGGGTGGCTTCCTTTGCTCGATAATGATAATAAACCTTCGTACAGCATTTTCTCAAGACCATTTGAACGAAAAAAAAGTCATTTTTGATATTTCTTCGTGGAAGAAACGACGAGAACGTAGTCCAAATCTCAAGCTTATCCAGCGACTGCTGACCTTAACCAACACGAAAAACTAAGCCCACTTCTCTTTCGAGTAGTTGCAAACATTTTCACCAAAAGGAGCAAGATAAATGGAATTATCATGTGGATGATGACTACCGATTTCTCTGAACTTACTCCTAGACAAACAAGAAGAGTTGTTCGTTTCACTGAGCCCATGTTTTTAACGAGAAGTTCTCCGCGAGCAGACTGGCGGGACGCGAAACTACGTGGCAAAACCTTATTTGTCGTCCGCCATTTTGTAACATTGATGGCGGGAACAGCTCGCGCATGCTCAGCGGTTTTTGAGACCTGTTTAGGTTACCATATTTCCTTAGCAATGGAGCTCCGCTGGCGGGCTTTGCCCGCAGGCTCCGCTACTATTTTTTCAAATGAAGCCGCGTGCCCAATCACGTGACTCTTAAATAGGCTAGGCCAAAGACTGGTTGATGTCAATAACCTTTGGCACTTGATTAACCAGTCTAGTAACCGCTGTACGTGGCTGGTGAACGCACAGAAATCGATTTCTCGGCCAGCAGAAAGTGTACAAAATGTTCACTGAAGACTTAGTCCTGAGAAAACTACGGATAAAAACCACTGTGAATTTTCCAAAGAATGTCAGTGGGTCGAACAATAAGCACTAAAGTACGAAATGAGCCATTTATCTTTGTGCATTTCTCGAAATTAAGCGTTGAAGTGAAAAATCTGAATACAACGTCTAAAGCATTAATTATTTGGGCAAGTTTTTTCCAAGATGTGTCAAGCGTAGCTCAGTGCCGGTACCAGCAAATTGAGAAAAACAAACAGGTTGTTTAATCAAGTCTGAAATCGGCCGTAACATGATCAGGAACCAGAACGCAGACCAAGAACCTCATCTGGTGGGGCACAAATGTCCCAAAGAAATTGTATCTGAAAGCCAAAAACATCAAAATGCCTCAAGGAACACTCCAACAATTGAAGACGATAGCGAGGGGGAATTGTATGGCTTGGCGCTTATCCTTCGTAACACTGAAGAGGCCGCCGCGAGCAAACGCCATGATTCCTACAGTTCATCTGAAACATCCAACAACAAAGACAGTAAGAAGGAAGAGGTTACACCTGCTTTATCAGAGATCGAAGATGACAAAGTCAGTTTGTGGTGTTTTCCAAGACTTAACCGGCGTCTAGTAATTTACAAGAGTTTTTACTTCTTTTTCTTCTCCGCAATAGGCTCGTTATTTCCCTACCTAGCAGTGTTTTACAAACAGCTATGGCTTTCTGCACATGAAACTGGAATATTGATCGGTATCAGGCCTCTGATACAGCTTTTTGGAACACCCATGTGGGGAATAATAGCTGATACGTACAAGAAAAGCAAAGTGATTTTTATCATGTCATTAGTCGCGTGGTTGGTGTCAAACTACTCCCTGTCTCTCGTATCCCCCGTGTTTCATTTAGGTGTCTGCAAGGACAACGCAACAATGGGCATCGTTCAAGAAATTATCAAGGTGCTGGAGAATGGGACTGTTCCTGTGAAAAATTCGACTTCTACCACTCGTCAAAAGCAGAAGGCCCCTGTAAGCGTGAACTCTGGAAAATCCAGTGAACACTGGTTTGAAATCGTTGGAAAAGTAAAAGAAAACAATTCATCGAAGCGAGCAACATCTATTCTTCAAAGGCCGAGGAGTCAAAATCAATTACAATCATTGCATCCAGCTGAGGATTTCCTTAATATGTCTAGTAACACAAAAAATAACTTTGAAGTTTACACTAAATCAAGGAGGAAAAGTGGTGACAAAAATCACCCTTTATCCAAATCAAGAACTTTGCATCGCCTTGACATTTCAAGACACCGCAGACATATTGAAAGCCCTCAACCGTCCACATCTGGTGTCAACATTAGTCTTCTGAATTCACTCGACAAAAATTTGACTAAGAGAGACAAACAGCGTCATAATAAGTTACCCCGCTCTGATGTAAAAAACAAAGTTGTCATTTTCAGATCAGATTTGTTAAGACTTTTTCACAACTCAAGTGAAGTTAACACTGAAGAGTTTGCCAGCCAAGTCAACAGAGAGCTGATTGAGAGAAAGTTTGATTCGCTCAACTTGGCTGGTGAATACCCCTGGCCGCTGGACACTGTAGCGAATTATGACTTCACCCAGGCGTCCTATGACTGGCATAATCCGCACGACGCTCACTTGTTTACTATTCTCTTTGTTATTACTGCTGTTGGAACACTGATAGCTGCACCAGCCATCACTTTAGCTGACACTGCTACACTGCATCACCTGGGTAAGAGATAGATAGACACGTCTGCTAGTCTACATTACTAACGGTTACAATCTTAAAGACATTAAGAAACTACAAACAACAATGCGTATACGTGTCTAGTGGTGATTGGACTATTCGTCAAGCCCTGGTTGTTAAGCTAACCCAAGACTGGTGTCAAATTCTAATTCAGTCTTATAGCTAAGCGATGACAATTTCTGTAAATGCTTTCTGCCTTATATTTTGACCTTAAAATTAGAAGTGAAAACTCTTTCCAATCCCGGGTTAGCATTAACAGGCTTTTGAACAACCTGGCCCTGTACAATTGTAGTAGGTTATTGGCATGAAATAGAAAAATCCAGAACCTTATATTAGGCAAGTTCCATTGCAACATTTAGTAAAATTCTTTTGCCATATACTAATGACTACAGTCAAATAATTGCTTGTTTAATGGCATTTTTCGTCACCCTCGAAGGACACATAGTAGTTTAATTCTCCGAGGGAATAAAAGGGAACGACCTCCGTCTGAGGATCAGGCTGAACGGCCTGTGAAGGATAATTATAAATATTACTTTTAAAAGATGAGTTTTCAGTCATATAGAGAAACTTGAAGTGAAGATCAATCATTCAGACAACCGGTGACGGAAACTCAACCTCGGTTATAATTAAAAGGTTTGGACCACTGGCCTATTGTAGGTGCATGTGTCTTTTCTTCGATATTTGCTCTCTCCTAAAACAAGCAGTCTAATTCCTCTACAGACAGCTCGTTTCCAGTTTGCTGGGTCTGCAGTAGCGTCCTCCAGACAGCTGGCGTCTTGTTCCAGTTGCGACCCCATCTTCCTTTTGCAATACTAATTAAAAACGTTTTGGCATCGTTATCTTGTTCATGCAAAACTGATCACAAATGTCATTGTTTATATGTAAATAAGGTTTGAGGTCCCTTAAGACCATCACAGTTCATTTTAATAACGTTATACTGACTTTTTTTCTGGGCAATGATTCCTTACCTACTAGAGTATAAGAGACGTTTCTACTTTGTAAGCTGCAATAAGTTTAGCGTAACAAAAGTGTTTTCTATTTATTTTATTTTTTCTTGATTTCTTAGGTAACCGACCAGAAGACTATGGTAAACAACGTTTATGGGGCGCCTTTGGTTGGGGTCTAGCCGCGTTTATCGTGGGATCAAGCCTTAGTACAATCGAAGAATTGAACAATTGTAACAACCCTTTGAGCGTGGACTATCTGCCCTGTTTTTACGCTTTTGCGTGCCTCATGGGCGTGGCACTCTTAATCGGCGCCTTGTTTGAATTTGACGACAAAGAATCGGAAGAAACCCACATATGGCAAGGACTCGCAATACTCATTGATTGTCAGTACATATACTTCATTTTGACGATTCTATTCTGTGGGATTGCGTTAGGCTTTATACAAACATTTCTTTTTTGGCACTTAGAAGACTTGGGCGGTTCGCAGTTTCTTTTTAGCACCATAACAGCAATACACTGCATATCCGAAGTCACGGTTTACAGTTTTTCTGGACTCTTCATCAAATGGTTCGGACATCATCAAGTACTATACGTTGGTCTAACATGCTACATAATAAGATTCTTCGGTTACGCCTTCATTACAAACAGCTGGATAGTGTTGCCTTTTGAAATCCTTCACGGCTTGTCAACTGCCGCGGTATGGTCAGCGGCTGTGGTCTTCGTAGGACTCATCCCCGGGGCGCCCGCAACAATGCAGGGCATTCTTGGAGGAGTGCACTGGGGTCTAGGCAATGGTGGGGGAGGGGTGGTTGGGGGATTGTTGATCACTTATGCTGGCACTACGACGTCTTTCCTTATATTTGGTGTAGTCAGTCTTCTGGATTTGAGTTTTTTTATCTGTTTAAACAATATGAAATATTTTAACTGCTTTCATTGGTCCAAGGAGGACAGTACTCGGACGCAATATACCTTACAGGAAGATAAAGTTGATGAAAATGACGAGGATGATTATGATGATCTTTATTAAACCTTTACTGCATCCAAGAGGCAAATGACGTTTTCGCAAACTATTAAATACAAACTCAGTGTTGATATGCCATTTAAAAGGTCTCGATGAGTGCAATCCACCGTACGGAAAAAGATGGCAGCTTTACATTTTACCACAATACCTTGCGAGCCTAACAAAGCCAATAGGCACACAAAAAGCCATATTTTTTGCATAAATTTGTCTCTGTGCAAGCAACATTCTATATGCTAAGTTTGAAGGTTTTAGAACTTTTCTTTGCGTTTTTATAAGCGTTTTTAGGGTTTTTTGTTCGCTAAGAACTATGAGAAAATGTACCAGTTGCCATCTTTTTCGGTACGGTGGATTGACAACTCATATCTACACAAACAAAAGTTATACCAAATGGGTGATAATGGCAGAAATAAACAAGTTCGGAAATATACAGTCACTAATCGATTATTATATAGAGTATACCCTCAAACTGAATCATGAGAGCAACAGTCGAAGGTAGTAACACCGGTATCAGATGGAAGTTGTGTTCCATGTTAGAGTACTTGGACTTTGCAGACGACATTGCACTTATTTCCAGCACAAGAGAACAGATCCAGCAGAAAGTTAGAAGCCTCAGTACCAATAGTAAGGGAATTGGGTTGAAGATCAATGCTGAGAAGACCAGACTTCTCAGGTTGAATACATCCAACACAGCGAAAGTACAAGTAGATGGCCAGGTCATCGAGAAAGTGGAAAGTTTCGTGTATTTAGGTGCAAATGTCAGCAACAAAGGTGGTACGGAGGACGATATCAAAGCAAGGCTTGGGAAAGCGAGAGTAGCATACAACAAGCTGGACAAATTCTGGAAGAATAACCAGTTTACCATCAAGACCAAGATCAACGTTTTTAAGTCCAATGTTATCTCAGTTGTTGTACGGGTGCGAAACCTGGAGAACGACTAATGCGGATGAGAAGAAATTGGACGCTTTCCTTCACAAGAGCCTAAGAAGGATATTAAAGATCTGTTGGCCAATGCGCATTACAAACGAGGAAGTTAGACGAAGGGCAGGCATTAGGGAGACTATAAGCGACCAAGTGGCAAGGCGGAGATGGACATGCCTAGGCCATGTGCTCAGAATGGATCACCACTCACACCCACGCATTGCACTCACCTGGGTTTCAGAAGGGAAACGGAAGCGGGGTGGACCACGAGAAACATGGAGAAGGACAGTGGAAAGGGAGATCAAGGACAGAGGGTTAAGGTTATGGGCAGAGGCGGCGACAGCAGCGAAGGACAGAACAACTTGGAAGGAGAGAGCGCGCGGCCCAATTCCCCGCTTGGGGAAACGTGGAAATTGATGATGATGATACCCTCAAACTATACCTTTTACTACTGTTCTCAATGCGTAGTTTAAGATGAGATATGTCTAAGAACACAAATGCATCACAGCCGAAAAAAGTTGGAAAAGTTGTGGGGGTGGTCAACCATATCACACACATTAGGGGTACTATTTTGGTTTTGATAAGCAGACCTTTCCAAGGCCATACTTGTTTTCAGAAGTCATTAAAATTGATCAAATATTGTCCAAGTTATGACGTGCATATAGCTCCCTTGGGCGGGAATAAACACAAGCTCAAGTTCGAACAGAAATACGTCTGTTACTTGAACCTCTGAACTCTAACTTTGACTACTGGGTTCACTTCTCTTTTGTTTTCGGCCACGAACCGTGAATCTTGTGCTCAATAACATTTGTTCCTTTTTGTGGTTATATATCAATTTGTCATCTTTTGTCAATGGGATCATCATTTTGTCAACAGCGATCTCTGCACTTAAAAAGTGTTTTGAAGTCGATGAGGAGCCTTCTTTCAGGAAGAAGCGTCAACTAAATATCGGAAGGTATCGAAGATAGAGCTCATCCAACACCGTCCTATTCATTTAAAGTTAATGTTGTTCTCTTTCTTTCTCTGTAATTTACTAGTTTTTATTAATCCACTGTTGTGTCATTTTACCTTATAAGGGCAAGCCGGAGAACGCGCAAAATATGCCGGCATATAACACTGTACAATCCCGGTTTGACCGGTTTTTTGCTGCAGGAGGAGGAAGCAGAAACAAAATGCAATGGAATAATAAACCACTTTTCCGGCGTTTCTGTTGATAATACACGCGGACATTTTACTCACTAATCGCAAATACTGCCCAACTCGTAAAATATCCGCGTGTATTGTCTATCAAAAACACCGAATAAGGTTTAGCTATTTTGCCCTTCAGCCAAGTCAGTCAGGTCTGTGAATGGATATATTGGCTGACCTTCCCAATGAACAGGAAGAAGCACAACAGTCACACATTTCAGTTTATTTAATAGCTGATTACTACCTTTGAGTACAAGCTAACGACCTTCCTCTGCCTCTTAATTCATTATGCTTTATGAAAGAAGGGTGAAATTTTTTTTTCTACGTAAAGCGATGCTACATACGAGTATTCTATTTTTAATATGAATACACTAAACAAATCTTCTGTAACCTAGTATTTCACGATCAGCAACCCTGCCTGTATGAAAATCCTAAAGAACCGCTGTATACTCGCTAAGGAGTTTCGATTAATCTATGAAAAGAAAATGGGCACACTGAAAGGCTATAATATACAATGTACAGAGTTACCGGCTTCCCAACGAGGCTTGAACATGCCTAAAAACGTTTCCCAAAGGTGCATGAAACAACAGGTTCAATCAATAGATCCAATTTAGCTAAGATTACACGAAATGCAATGAACGTTAACTGAAAAAAAGCGCAGAGAGGTCTCCAATAAATCCTCCAAAGAGCGGTCCTGTCTCGGAAAAAAGGCGAATTTATCTCGCTGCACTAAAAGCAAGGAATGGGTATGTAAACGGGACTCAATACCAATAGGGGATTTATCGAGCCTTAGGGCGCTATTAAAATGGCAAAAAAAATTAAGGTAGCGTTTGAACCACAGGCTTTAAAATAACATGATACCGTTGCATTTCAATTGTCATTACGACATAAAACTTCGCTCAGCAACAGGATTGAAAAGATAAAGTCTCGCTAAAAGAAATATACTAAAAAGGAAACAAATGACATTAACTAATGCATGCTTAGAAGCAGCTATTGAACCTTGGAGAACACAACACACTTTGTATTGAGAAGTCATTTAACTCCATTAAACCGTAATGTTGAAATAATTTACGAAAAAGTCGCAAACATGTTTAAGATGTTTAAAATGAAGCCTGAACGGCTAGAAGGGCGACTCTTAACCAACACACGTTATCCACGGGGTATATAACGCTTTTGAGATAAAGACTGATTTTCAACTTTCTTTTGCATTTATACATTTAACTTCTTTTTCCCGACCCCACGGGAAAAAAATGCCAATTTAAAAGCCCGTCTTCTTTCTTAAAGATACAAGCAAAAGCACTAGAATCATAACTTTTTTTATCCTTGTAGTCACATTTGTGTTTCTCAGCATAGACTCTTGTGCTTGTGCTCATGCATGATTTCTTTTTTTGGCCTTTGCCGCTAATAAAGGCACCTAAATAACTCTTATGGTAATTCTTTGGCTTTACAATTTGCTGCTTTGCAAAATAAGAATCCAAAACATTTCCTTGAATAATCACTTTCTAGACAAAGCTTACCAGCCAAGACCGGAAGTAAACTGTCCTTAAATCGAGAATATCAAGAAAGATATCTTTACAGCTACTGAGTCACATCTATGACTCCCACAACACTTAACCGCACAAATGCCGCACTCACTCCAAATTTCCTATGGTAACTGGTGCGTCTTTTGAAAGACTGTGATTTTGAGCCTTCTGGTTATTCATAAACACCTGACATGTCAGTAAGGTTCATAGCCAGAAGAAAATCTCTATGGCTCTGGTAAAACGGAACAAGGCGACAAGCAACCTACAAGAGACACTAAACGTTTTTTGAAAACCTTTGTACCTCCAGTCGAGGAAGCGAGTACCGTTTCCGCCCAAGTTGACTTTCAACTCATTCAACGAAGATTACTAATGCGCACATCGATCATTTTTTTGACTAAACATCAACACGCACATGACCACCGTTTGCTCGCACAAGAAACGGTGACTCGCTTCCTCGACTGTCTCCAAGGTTCATAACTAGCCTCTACTGCGGCTGCGCGGCATTAACGTCTTCTGACAGTAAGAAGTTTGTGAAGCTTTCATCACCCATAGCAGCCGCCATTGCAGACAAATAACTGACAGAACCAGGAGACATTCCTGTAACTCCTTGGTGAAGACCACTTAGAAAGACGTCACTCAAGGCGAGCTCCGACGCCAGCTGCCCATAGTCGCCGACGATTTCCTGGTTTCCTAAACCTAGATCAGTATCTAGGACGCTGGAGGCCACAGACTGGGGCGAGGCTGGGGAAGCTGGAGAGCCTGGGTACAAGCCGCCATACGACATATCTGGAAAACCGGTAAGTGGAAACGAACTTGATGACAGAGTTTCCTAGGCAAAGGAAAAACAGATTACTACGAGAATTAGACAAGGTAAACATCAGCGTTATAAAGTATGCAACAAAATATGGACAAAAAAAATGTTTTAGAGGAAAGAAATGGGACATTAGAGCCCAAACCAGGCGAATACTAAAATCTACTAAAACAAATTACACAAGAAACAGCATACGGAGTGGAAAAAACTCTAAGCCGTGAGTTTCTTAAAAGCCAAATAACGTCTAAGGCCTTCCTACGTGATATTTCACCAAAACGATTCACTGGATTTCTACGACAACTGCTAACTAACCGCTGCTTTCTGAACAATACTGTTCCTGATCTCTAATCAACCTTGGTTGATCAGATGTACTAACATGCATGTACTAACATGCATGTACTAACATGCATGTACTAACATGCTAGGTCATCCTCATCAAACAAGTTTTGTGTTCACTTTACTTCACTGTTATATAATTCACAAAGAGACACTTACCATAGTAGCGTCATGTGATCCCTGATGCATCGGACTCCTCCCACCAGGATTACTGAGAAGAAAACAAAAATACTCAGCTTCGTTTGGTGATCAGGTGATCAGTTGATTCACAAATCAAATGACTGCAAATGGCATCATTCCTTTAATAACAATATAAATGTATACTGGGTGCAATCATGCCTCGATACTACAAGTAATTACCTTATAACTTGCACTCTACTTCACAGAACCTTAGTTTCTTTCGCTTTAATCCATAAATGAAGAAAGCTCGAAGTTAATCCGTTATTCACAGTTACGAGGTGTCTTTCTTAAACGCAACTAGGTGAAGAATGTGTGCACGGTAAAAATTGAAAACGTCTTGTTACTAGGTTCACAACACGCCGTCAGGCTTATTGATATCCTTAAGATTTGCCCCAACCATACTCCGCCCCCACGTCAGCAAATTTGCCAAATTTCCTAGACACTTTGAAAGCACTGACACCTGGATTTTTCAATGCATACATACCCGGCTAGCCTGAGCGCCAGTACTGCGCGTTGATATCCCGTACGCATTTCGTCTGGAGCGTTTTCTAGAATAAAACAAAAACAAAGTTTATGCAAGAAAGCCAAAGCTCAAGAACAGCTACTACAGAAACAGGTAGATCCTGAATTCAAAGTTGCGCATGACAGTTGATGCCAAACGTAAATTGTTTATAGATATTTCCGTGAATAAACGTTCCTGCTTTTCTGTTAACTGAGATTCGTGACATTCAAACTTCAACGGCGGAAGCTCGGCAAAGTGACAACGTACGAGCCACGTGATCTAAAACACTCACGTTTGACGCCAAATTCAACTCTACAGATAGAGTAACTGAAACTTGTAGAAGAATATATTGATTACACAGTAATCAAACATGGCATACACACCAATGGTAAAACCACGCGATAAAGACGGCATTTTCGCATGTTTAATGTATGTGTACCTCAAGGTGGGAATGGCAAAGATGAAATGAGGCCATTCCGTTCTGGTGACAACCAAACAAAGACTCCTTACCATCATTAGTGTAGTATGGGCCGAAGGCAACATCTTTCTCGATGTTCGGATGAAGGTAAACTAGTTCTGGCAAGTCTTTGATTCTGTCAGAAAACTTTCGCATCTGCAAATGCGCGTTTGTCCAAGGTTCAACATCGAAGACTTCACGCTGACCTAGAAAAACGAAATAACCAAACCATGTATGTCATAAACTGTGTTCTGAATTCCGGTTTACTTACCATAACGGAGCTTAACAATCACCGTGTTTCTCATCTATTGAGCGCATATATTTGCTTCCCGTTTGTTGGAGCTCTATTTCTATATCCGAAACTTTAACAAACTAAGCACAGTGGAACTCTGTTAATACGATACCAACGGGCCAGAAAATTTGGATAACATTAATGGAGTGGTCTTAGTAACTGGGTATGGAAAAATTATGGTAGCTCACAAAAAGGAAGGACCAGCAGAGAGAAAAACAAAGAGAAAGGCAACATAATTTACGAGCCGAAATGTCTTTTAACTGGCTACCAAATCATAGTTTTGAAGACCGTTTTGACTACTTCTTCGTCGATTTTGTTTGCCTTTGTCACTTAAGCCACCAGATATTTCAAGTCAGGGCCGAATCAACGAGGGAAATTTGTAAAGAAAATAACCGTTTAGGACTCCAAAACGTGTTGGTTGTTTGCATAATCGAGGTGGTCAGATTATCGAGGTTTTCAGATAAGAGAATGATTGAGCTTTTGTTTGGGCCGCAAAAAAATGCTCGCAATAGCAAGATGGTGGAATTAGCAAAGTTCTCGTACGGCGGGTTTCAGCTGTATGTACTGCTACCCTTCATCTACATCTTCAGCTTCTTAACCACCCTTGATACAACATTTTACACTCTCTTACAATTAATGCTTGAAGGGGAGAGGTTGGGAAGGCCAAAAGGGGAGAAGAGGCCTTAATACAGATTACTAGTGAGCACTTAGGTTTGCCATTACCGAACGCTCAGAGCGACGTTATTCTTTTTCGGTCAACAATACAAAATAAAATTAGTCTTGGTCAGAGTTCACTTGACTTTTTCAGTGTGAGCACAACATTTTGTTTTTGTTGCTGTTGTTTTGGTTTCATGCGCAACTTGCGGCTTTTAGCAGTTACAGTGAACCCTTGCTGGACCCCAGCTATCTCCAATCTCCCGCTCTCGACGTGAAACTTGTTTCCCTTGGTTGTGTTTCTCACTTACTTACTACTGTATGTCTCGAACTCCCGCTATCTCGAACAACTTTTAGTTTCCCTTGCATGTAAGAGATAGCAGAAGTCCAGTGTAGGCTGAGAGTGTGTAGTTTAATATAAACTTTGTTACAACTAGTCCAACTCACCAGTCTCAACAAGGGAGACATATGCTACGCTGACACCACCCAACTCACTATCACTGAACCTCAACATGAATGTTCCAGGAGGACACACTCTCAGGATGTCATGCGCAGCTTGCTTGCTGACAAAGCCTGCCACCCGTCTAGAGATACAAATCAATATCAGCGGTCATTACCCAGTATAGAATGTTCATTTCAAGCCAGCCAATCACGAATTACCTTAGAAATGGGCATGAAGTACTCTTGTTAGCGATTCCCGTTAACACTCGTTAATTTCGGGCACCAAACTCAAATCCAATTAAGCCCATCTTATAAAAACTGCTTCAATCAAGCGAAAACGAATTTTGAGCATTGTAATGAGACCACCGTTATACACATATAAACAGACGTTAAGTTAGACTGCGAGCGGTCCCTTTTCTCTCCTTTTCTTAAACCGATGATACGCGATGTAACAGGATATTCCACGGGTAGGTACTTCAAACGACTACCATGCACAGCTGTAGCTCAATCACACCAAACAATACAGCGATAATGTCATTACTTTTATTGCCTTACCCATCTCTCCATTCGTCCACAAACCGTCTGCAAACAACGTCCAAAGCTCCATAATACCATTTCCAAAAGGAGAAAGTGCGGCCACTCATGTGATCCTGATAACAACAAACAAGATATCGGGTTATTACACATCAGCCATAAGGTGGTCCATTTTCACGTCGACCTTAACATAAAAACTGTTACTGGATCCGGTCCATAAAACGATCCGGTCCTAAAACGATCCGGTCCTAAAACGATCCGGTCCATAAAAACAATTCTAGTAAAACAAACCGGGACGTGATACCAAAATTGTCACTCGCGGTCCATAATACTCACTCTATTTAACATCTGTCTGGAGACCATTGCACTGTCTAGTCCTCCCTCAACTTTTCCTAAAACAAGAAAAAACACAATTAGTTAAATAATAATAATAATAATAATAATAATAATAATAATTTTTTTTTATTAATAATAATAATAATAATAATAATAATAATAATAATAATAATAATAATAATAATAATAATAACTGTCTCGCTAATCGCCCAAGCAAAGTACAGCAAGGATGCAGCTCCACAAGGTCATGTAATTCTCGTCATGTAATTGAGGAAGAATATTAAGGAGGGCTGCCGGAGTAATTGGAGTGGACACTAACTCAATAAGCGATAAATAAATTAAATTTGCGTATTCTGCTGAAGAAAGAAAGGAATATGTAACGACCTGGAGAATATTTTACCTGGGAAAAGTTTGCTTCCCAAATAAGTGATGCAGTCAGGGTTGAGTTCGCGGCCATTACTAAGCACCCATCGTTTGTTCAGAGCATCAGCCAAACGAGGCCACTCAACCTGGTCCGGGACATTAAATGGCTTTCTTTCCTGTAAGCAAAAACGATAATGTTATTATGACTCTGCAGATGTCTTTACAAACCGATTTATATAAAAATAGCACTTGCAATTCACCAAAGCCGATGAAAGCCGATTAATTTTTTTTTCGCAAGTAAATTTCAAATTAATAACATGGCAAAGTTGGAAAATCAATATCAAACAAATCTCCAATTCCTTTCCAACAATCTAGACTTCTTAATAGTACAAACAATTACAGATTCCTGTAGAACTTTTTAGTGCTTTTGCATTCTGTAACTGGGTCCTGTTTATTCTAATGTACTCCTCTCACCTCACTGTACTGTCTCGTGAACAGATACTTATTTTATAATTGCACTTACCTATACTGCATGTAGCTCGCAATTGTGGAATCTTTTGGGAGGAGGGGGTGGGGGGCACTGTACTTTCGTAACACTGAGTAACGTATCATTGTAACGTTTTTGACGTTACGTGCGACCGAAAGCAAGATGTCTGCAGGCTGATTTCACACGATCAACCATTCTAAGAAAATATTTGCTGTGTCCTTTTTCAATCTGTTCTAAGGTTCTATGTGCTTTACAAGCCCGGCACGCTTCAGGCGGTGTTTGACTTACTTTTTCAGCAAACGCGTTATCCCAGAAAACAGTAGCTTCCGCATCACACTGCTGATTGCCGTGCACTGTTACAACGACCGGTACGGACATCACCTAAGGAGAAGCAACAAAATCCATGATTACTTAAATGAGAAAAGTTCAAATACATAATTTTAGAAATAGCAAACGAGAGGAACATACGAAATTACTCTCAGGTCAGTAGGACATTTTTTTCTCATTTTATCTTTTTCGTTCGTCAATTTCAGCCTTTCAACATTATTTTACTATGAAAGCATCCATTATTGTTCTTACTGAAATATTGAACTGCTCCTTTCCAAGGGTGATCTGTGTCGAGAAAAGCAGTGCTGACTTCTCCTCGGTTACCACCTCCTTGTTCTTACCGCCATGTCTGGTAGCTTTGGTCAGCGACTAAATACCAAGGAAAAAAGGGTTCTCAGTAATGGCCAGGAACTCAACTCCGGAAAACAATTGAAAAGAACAACATTTATTTATTGAGATATCACCTCACATTTACTTCCTAGAAGGACGTACGGTAAGGCCCTTTAGTTTCTCCAATAAATCACTGTGACAACGCTAAAATTATGAAACACCGGAATATTTAGCCCTCAAATCTCACTAGACTACGAGTAGTCGCTATTCTCTATCAGGAAGAGTCGCCAGTCGTTAGCACGCGGCAAGCGACTTTTGTGGCGTATGGCACCTTTTTTTTTTCAGTCACGAATGTACCCTTGAAAATTGAAAGGTGGTTAACATAAGTTTCCCCACTAACACGGTGTATTCTTACCAAGTTCTTAAACTCCGCTATAAGTTTGCGCGTCACTTGATTAAATTCCAGTGTCTAGAAAAAGGAAAGAGAAAAAGGAAAATGTCACAAACAAATATACATGTCAAAAAAGTGAGAAGTAGAGTACTTGCCTTTTTACAGTTCAGCACAGGATTGGCATTTGATTGCACACTGCTGCAATGAAAAAATAATAAAATATCACTTTCCATCGCGGACGCATTTGGTTTGGTTGTTAACACCTTAGTTTAATTTATTTTACACCTTACCACGCCCTTTTCCTTCGGATGCTATAAAAAAGTTGGGAATGAAGGAAGTTAGGTGCTATTTGACATTTATGGTGGGAAAAAATGGGTAGTAAATCTTTACTTTTCAATTTTGTGCGGTTTGTTTGTCACTATCAGCGAGGGCATAAACATTTTCTGGGAAAAAAAGATTGCAAGAGAAAAAAATGTCATCCAGAATTTCAAAACGCATCCTCACGCCCTCACTGCGCACCTACGTTTTGAAAGAGTTTTTAATTTTTTTTTTAGCTTGTCGTTAGGTCAAATACAAAAAAAGATTATTTCGAAAAAAAAGCAGGTTAATAAACTTGAAACATGTTTAGTTTTCTCAGACAAGAAAATGCAAATTCGCTGAATTCAAGGCAGGATTTGGTAAGCTACGCAAAAATTTACCGCCAGAGAAAATTCCGGCCCGAAAATTTTAAGAAAAGCGTACTTTTATCACGTCAATAAATCCCAGTAAAAGTGCTGTTTACTGCCACGAGCGTGTATTGTATGAAGGATAAACGGTCTGTCGTATCGGCAATTTGGATTTTTGGTCTTTTAAAAGAAACTGGCACTCTTGATAAGCTTAAGATTAAGTCTAAAGGTTAAGTCTTAAGGCATTGTTACATAGAGCATAAATGCAACGCAACGATGACGAAATGATCGCGCGATCAGTTGCAGAATACATGCTATACGCTGCAACCTACCTCGCAACATTGCCAAAAGTAGAAGAACAGTGCGAGTAGAAACGCAATTTTTCGTTGCAAGACAGGTTAAGAAGTAGGGTTGTTAAACGAGCAATTTCATCGGCAACTTGTCGCGCAATGGAAGTTGTGAAAAACATTGCTTTGCGTAAACAATTAAGCGTAAGCCCAAGCGTAGGGGGATGTTTCAACTTTGCAAGTACGCGTTACTTTAACATTAACAGACAGAAAAATCGAGGAACAAGAGAGAGAAGTTGAGGATACTTATATCAAAATCATCTACAGTCTTGTCTTACCTGATTTTTGAGCGATTCCCAGAGTAAAGAGCTTGAGCTTGTTTTTCTCTAAATTGAATTTTAAAGCGCACAACATCAGTTCGAACAAAACAACATATTCTGTTTTAAGGTCATATGACTCTGAAATGACTCTGTACTCACGATATAAGGGAACAGCTGACTTCTGGGGGATTGATTTGGATGTTGAGTTTGTCACCAAGCAGATGCCTATTGATGCAAGAAAGAATGTTAGACTCATTCTCTCGCCTGTTGAGTTCAGTTTTCATGTTACAATATGCTTTTTCGTCACGAATAACTGGTAGAAAATGACAAAATTTAACGAGAGGTTTGTGTGGCCATATATTAACCACTTCTAAGACTTTTGAATTTTATCTAGCTTATAATGTTTTGACCCAGTGGTTACATATATTCCAGATGTGTCTCTTGAGCAAATCCTGGTTTAACGCTCCTTTTAGGTAGTCTTTTTTTTGTAAAATACATTTGGCTTACCGAATAACGACTCCAAACTTTGTTTCTTTCTTCAACACTTGTGGGGGCTGCCTCTCTATGATAAAAGTCCTTAAAAAACAAAAGAAAGCCACTGAGCCTGTAACTTTAATTTTATCCCAAACATGACTGATTCCTAAAACCCCTTTACTAAAATTATTTATTGCTGATTTCTGGAGTAACTCAACTGCCAGCCTCCCCCCCCCCCCCCCCCCCCCCCATTGATTTAAATTTTACAGCTGCTTTACAATGCTTTTCTTGATTACTTACTTGGTTAAGAACCACTGCATTAAATTTCTTGCCGAGGTTTTCACATTCTCCATCCTCTTAAGCTCTATTTCATTCCCTTGAAATGCTTGGTGGAAAAGGTTGTCAAGCTGAAAAGAACATCAATATATATGGCCATATGAAGAGCAATTTTTTTTTAGTTTGAAAACCTTACAATCATGTATTTATAGATTGTAAATAACTAAAATGACACAGGTTGGCCAGTATTACTTGTCATTAAACTACATTGCCAGTTATTGTACTAGTGTCATAACTTGAATTGACTTGTGAAAATATCACATTTAATTAGCTACATTTAGTTTGTGCGATATCACATTTAACAGCTTGCCATAACAGTTTGAATTTGACAAACATTTCTCTTCAGAACTTACCTGTGAGGCCTGTTGAAACAGTTTCCAGAGAAGCTCTGCAAGTGTTTCACAGCTACGATAGAGAAAGCAGATAATAAGAGAAACAAAATGAGTTAAATATGGTTACATGCAGGTATTTCAATTAGCAATAAGAAAGATAATTATGTCCATAAAATCTGAACTGAATTGCATACATTTCTTGAAGTTTGTCAAGCGGTGGAGGGCACAGAAATCCACACAGTGACCGCTGCTGCAAGTGCCGCCACTCAGCTATTTCTTCAAATACAGACTTTTCTATTTCTGATATCTTTTTAAGGTGATTGCAAAGACACTCTATGAAGCCCTGGAAAAAAAATAAGAAAGAAAGGAGAAGTTGTCAAAAACATGTCCATTCAGTACACTGGCGAAGAAATAAAAGGTACTAGAAAATGAGCCGTATGCATATCCCAGAATTTAATCCTGGGAAGCCGTTCAAGGAGAGGCATACGTTGTACTTGATCCACTAAGGCGAGTGCCTGGATTACACACTTCACATCTCACTTTTGGCAGCATCGAATAAATGTCCAGTGGCAACTGGAAACTAACTTAGCATAAAAATGTAGGGAGGTGGGAGGGTGTGGTAATGGACTGGTACTTCATACATGTACTACTCACTGTAATCTGCAAATGTGTGTGCTGCCTACATATGAGGTTCTTCCAGGCAGGTGGGAGATCATTCAGATCATTCAAGGTTATCTTCTATCCCACTTTCATTACAAGTGCTGATGCCACTTTTTTGTCCATGTCACTTGCTGGACTTTACTGTGGCAGGGCCATAGATATGTAGCTTGTGTGTTTCACTTTGAAATTACACATCTTGTTACCTGCGACAAGAGGATTGACGAGAGTATCTTACCAGTCTCTTGGCAATTGACAGCTCTTCTCCCAGCCTGCTTAGTTCCTGCTGTAGTCTTTCAGAATCAGTCTTTATTTTCTCCAACCTTTGCTTCTGAAAATAGAACATTTTTTGTAATAATTGATTTTTCATTTTTGCATTAGTGTAATTATACAATGTGTAAGGATCCCACATTAAGCAACACACTTTAGAACACCTTTTTAACCTAAATACATTATTTTAAAGCTCTCTTGTGTCTCTCACCACACTCATTAACCAAATGAATGTTTGTATAATGTATACAGGCAAGTCTTAACAAAAGCATACTAAACTCAAGGTCAAGTAACAAACATATGCTATAAAGCATTTGCCAGCAGATTAAGCCACTGTTCTATTTTGTCTTAAAAGTGATAATTTCATTATCAATGTCAATCAAAACATCTTTCACCTTCTCTTTTTCACTGAGCGCTGAATTGGTTATTTGTGTTTTTTGAGCATCCATTTGAGCTGTAAAAGAAGTGAACATTTCATGTTTTATTTATATAATTCCAATCATTTGTAATTTTAAGAAATAATTATATAATCACACTAGAATAATTATAATTATACTTAACAGTAATAATACTAAACAGTACTCTAACCACTGGAACATCAATTAAAGGAACTCAATATTGTAGCTAACAAAAGGCCAAATTGCTTTGCTCTATCAAAAGCAAGTGCAATATTGATTATGCTTTAACTTTAGAGTACTCATGCATGCATCCATAACCCAATGGATGCAAGTCAGCAATGCCCTGGCTTTGTTGGCATTTGGCATGAAGGAGAGTACTTTATTTTTGTGCACTTATCAGTTCCTCTTCAATTTTTTCTATAGATACAAATACTGGGTTGGAAGTAGTTTTAATTCATTGAACTTAGCAACAGAAGTCCTTCCATAATATTACACATTATGATGTTATTATTATAACTGTATCTATTTGTACATTTTACAAAATTGATCAATTATATTAAAGTAATTAATTTGTTTCAGACACTTACCTATTCTTCCACTGACTTCCTGGAACTTGATCACATATTGTTCTTTTAGCTGTTCAATCTCTTTGAGAAGACCATCGTTTTTCTGGAGAATCGAGGAGTAACAGAAACATTTTGTTATGCACTAATTTATATGAAAAGCTTGGGGGGGGGGGGGGGGGGTTCCTGTCAGAAATTTTGAAAAGGACCCCCAAAAGATAACAGAATCTCATTTTGTGGGCTTAGCTCAAATTCATTTAGGTATCAATTCTGACATCTAGTAACTGATGACCAGTGTTTTACGGCATCTACTCAAAAACATATCAGGATGATTCTACATGATGTAATGGTGTTCATTTTCACCTACAAAGGTACTACAAGCATCCATGTGGGGAGTACCCCTCTCCCCGAGGATCAGCACCATTACAAGTTGTTTTTAATTATTCATTTTCTGTATAAATTTGTAAATGTGCAGCATCATTTCATTCTCATAAAAAGCTAAACAGAATTATACCTTTAATCAAAGTTAATGGTAACTCCCCTAGTACTTAATATGTTTCTTCCTTGCTGTTTCTAATGTTACTGTCATTTTAAAATCTGCATTCATAATAGTTATGTTAATAATAAAACAGTGTCAATATATTAATATATTACCTGGCTGTCCTTGACAAGTGCTTCAAGCTCCTTACGCAGACCAGCATGAGGATCAGGGGGAGCGCTTTCTTCCATATCCATGTCTTCTGATTCTACAGTTGACATTGTTTCTAAGGGAATCTTAAGATGCAAAACACACATTAAAATCACTTTCCAGAATAGTGTATTCTGTGGGTATAAATATTTTTACTGCAACATAACAATAATAATAATAATAATAATGATGTATCTAGCTAACTGTCCTCACAACTACAGTAAGGATGCAGCTCGACAAGGTTGGACCGAAAGTATAATATAGGTGCCTTCTGGCAGCTGCTATATGGTCCATGCATGACCTTGGAGCACAGCCAACAGCCAGCTCGAATAAGCTGCATGCTGGTTTTGCTGAGGGAGGAAAACTGGAGTACCTGGAGACAAACCCTCGGAGCAGGGTAGAGAACCAACACAAACTCAGTCCACATAAAAATGGCCACCTTGAAACAATGGCCTCTTTACTACTGCTTAACCATGCACCATTTATATTTTTGTCAATTTTCTTAATTTAGGATCTGCCCCACATGAACATCAGATGGGTACGCTGTCATTTTACTATTGACATGATTTGCAGGCAAAAGGACAGAGGAGAGGTAATGCAAGTGAAGAAAGGAACAGAAGGGTTGAATGAAAATTCTCCAAAATCAAATGATGAACCACAGAGTGAACACATTTTGTCATAGCACTTGATACAGTAGCTAGTTTGTAGACAAACAATGAACAAATTTTAAGTGTGTGAATGTTTAAGGATAATACATGACACTGACGAATGATAAAAATATTCATGACTGGATCTCCCATTCAGCAACTTGATTCATACAGTTTATACCATTGGAAACAAACCTGTACTACTTTTAATTAATCAAGTACTTACAGATGTTGCATTGTGGACTAATTCTCTTAGTTTGGAGACAACACCATAGAAATACTCATAAAGCTTTACTGGGTCATTGCCGTACTTGCCCTAAAAAATGAAGAACATCACTGTGACACATCTTTAATTTAGGCTTCATTAGGCTAGTTCATGGCTAGCCCCCTGACGAATGGGAAGTTTCAAGTGCATGTTGCTACCTAAGTATATTCTTTGCAGACAAGACAGTATAAATTTATGTACAAGTTCCCAAAAGTAATAATCTCCAATAAATAAAAAAACCAGACAAAGGCTTCTAAATCATTATATTATTCACAAACTAAAGATAGAACATATTTTACCTCAAGTTCCTGTATGACTTCTTGCACCTTTTTTGCTAACAACACATTATGAAAATCACTGACTGAAATCGAGGCCAAGCTGTCCAGCTGTAAACCAGAAGAAAGTACAAAATGTCCACACATTGTTTTTTGTTTTGTTTTTTGTACTTGATGTGATTAAGTCAAGAATAAAATGGAAAACAATCTTGCGACACCTTGTTCGTTTTCATCACAAAATGTTATCATAAATAAGTAAATAAACTGGCACCCAATGGATAAGCTACAAGTAACTTTCTGGAACTATTTGATCTCAGTGATTCAGATAAATTGGCCAAATGTTAACCAAGTTATGGTATGATGAGCCATATGGCATTATTGGGACTAAATGGGTTAAATCGAAACAATGCACAAGCATTCATTAATCCATGTCTATATCTTAAGTTGGTTTATCATTTGTTCCATGCAGAGCAGAATGATTGAATTACCACATAAAGTACCTTCTTTTTATGCTCATACAGTTGAACTATGGTATCATCCATCAGTTGCTTGGCTTTGATAACATTTGCTCCCTCAAGATTGCTTTTTAATGCTTCTTCCCTGAAGATGTAATGCACTCATTAAAATTCATTTTATTTCTTCAAAGAGTTCCTCCATGAAAGGCTTACTTAAAAATATGAACACACTAAAGGTTTGTACACTTGATAATCAATTTCCACATATTTGCCTTCACTACTCAATACATTGTTTTTGTGGATTAATATATTTGTTTGTTCACTACTTGTATTGGCAATTTTATGTTTCTGTATGTGTTGTATATATTTGCTTTTTTGTCAAGGGAGGATTATCTATCCTAGTAACCATTGAAGAAGCAATAACAAGTATAGGTGGTAAACCATAAACAAAAGGAATAATAATAATAAGTAGATTTGCTGAAAAGAGATGAGGGCCTAAATTAAAAGAAACCCATTCCTGCTGGCATAACATTCAGTCCAGGAAAACAGGTATAGTGGTGTACAACATTGACAGAAAACTAGTAAGTGCTAAAGTAATGAGCATTATACAATGTTCACAGTGATAATAAAAAAGTTATAAGATAGAATGCTGGAGTGCACTAACAGTTGAAATAGACAAAACTACTTCCTCATTCTGAAATTCATTGGAGTGTATATGATAAGTGAGTTGGGGTTGATGGGGGGGGGGGGATGTCACTACTAAAATTGTGCTGAAACAGCAGTCTCTTTAATTGAATATATAGACGTTAGATGACTTTTTCTTAAGAAACTAAAAATCCTGTTAATAGAGCACAAGACTGAGAATGAAAAATTTGGGGGGACTTTAACAACCGGGGGGGGAGGTAGGCTATAAGGCTGACTAAGCTAACTAAAAAAATCCAAAACCATGAAAAGGCGAGAAAAAGGTAAACACTTGTAAGCGAACGTGTATTATTACACGACTTTAACAGCATTAAATTAATAGTTCAGCTTACCAAGGCTGCTGGTCCAACCACTGCATCAAATAAATTGACGCTTCAAATTCAAATGAGCCGCCATAAATAGTCTGCAGCTCCAAGAGAATTTTGTTTTTTTGCTGTACTTCTAGCGTCTGAAAAGTTTCCCAGCACGACATGCTTGGATCCTCAACGATCCGGAGGTGGGAAACCTATTTCGATGTTCTCAAGATTTTCACCGCCAGCACGAATTGGAAACACGAATTTAAGCTTAAGGAGTCTTCGCCCAACTCCCTATTTGTCCCGCACTGGGCAAGAGGTAAACAGTTCTGATCGATTTCATGACGGGCTTTCGGTTTTTACTGCGAACGCCGAGCCAGTTTCCGAGAAAGGACCTACTTCCCTTTCTTCAGCGGAAATCCGCAAAATTCAGTCGTCGGTTGGGCTTCGCTCAAACTTCGGTTACTCTTCGTGAACTCGTTCTTCAGCCGGCTGTGACATTGCGTGACATCGGAAACTTGGAACCACCGGAAATACGTGCGTGTTTGACACAAAATGCCATTATACTTCGCTGGAGTTTTATTCCAAACAAAACCTTGCAGAATAGTTTCACCGAGATTCGAATGATTGTGAGAGTTTTGCTATGTTATGTGCTTTAATAATCTATAAAAACTTTCGGTCCTCTGGAACAGCTGTACTCGTGTTGAGCTTTTTGTGTGTGATGATTTCTAAGAAATACGTCGATCGCGGAAAACGCGGAAGACTAAACTATTTGCATAAACCAAGTAGCTATAGTGGATTCAGTGTTTCACACACATTCTAAGAAGAAACGGAAGAATTACACATTTTTTACTAAACGAATAAAACAGTAATGAAACGATTCACAGATTTCTTCCGAGAATAACGAAATAATGCCAAAACAAAGATCAGCCCATAGTATGAGCATGTTTTTTTTTTTATTTGGAAAGGTACTCACAAGAAATTCTGTTGTAGGATGAATAACCCCACATTTTATTCGAGTAAAGGGGACAGAATAAGCAAGGGTTAAGTTTATATTTTACGCTTAGCATCGTAATGTTATCTGAGTCACTTGTACAATAGAGTACTCTAAAATCATAACTGGAAACATTGCCCCCGATTCTTCGAAGAATTAATCATGTCTTCCCATTTTTCTATGAAATAAAAAAAAAAACATTTTACTTGAACATTGGGACGTTAAGCCAAACATTCTGTACATCATACAGAACACAGTTGTATGACGGAAGTTACCTTCCTGTCGGATGTTATTGAGCAAGAGTTTCGCTGGGTCGTTCCACCCCGATCGACCGCGCTATGACTGCCCACGCGCGAGGCTCATTTTTTGAAGCATCAGGTAACTCCTTTGAATTTGCACCTAAAATAACCAACTGAAGACGGAAAGAAGCGCTTGAAACTCTGTGTGATGGCAAAGGTACTTAATATTAGACACTAGAGCCAGTAGGCAGATGGCCATGTTGACAAGGGTACCCAGTGTTACACGGTGTAAATAGGCTAGTGCTGCCCTCTCTACCGGTGAGGCTCCATCACTACAGTGCGGACTTAGATGACAAATTTATCTTCCCAACAATTATTTTAACTGATAATTTCTCGTTGTTCGCCGTCTTTAAAGCGACTTAGATGTTTTGCAAGTCATTTTGGGGGTCGCTGCTACGCCCTTTCTTGCTAAGAGAAATACGTATCCATCTGATCTTCGATCCCACCGACAGCCGCTACTGGGCTTTGCAAACAGAACGGCAATTTGTTGAATAAGCCTACACTTAACATTTGTGAGCTACACAAAAAGCATGTTCAAACAAGAAACAAAAATTAAGTCTCCTTGTCATAAAGGGACTATTTTTCGGCGGGTGGTTTTAAGCAGATGAGTAAAATAATTACTAGAACTTGAAGTGTAATGGCGGTTAATCAACCGAGAAGTGCTGGCCACACTTTGTAGAGATGCACCGGCCAGGGAGAGGTGCATCTACATTGTTTTCTTGTTTTTACTTGCTGATTTTTTTACCTGTTATAACAGACCACTTGTCGAACAAGAGGAGAAAAGATGCAGTGTTAGAAAATGATGGAAAATGTGGTCTATAGCAAGCTGATAAATTGTGTTTAGACTTGGTACAGCGACTCCATTAAGGGTGCCGCGATATCGATTTGCCTTCCAAGCCAGTGAGAGCTGAGAGCTGTTTACTGTAATTTCTTTGTTTGTCCTGCGAAACGCTAAAAGGAAGAGCTAACATGAATACTTAATAATTTTTTTGACTCGTGTTACGTCTTTTTCGGTTTCATTACAAAATGGAAAGCCATAGGATTGATTCAATCATTCATTAGTTGCAGTGATTCATCGAATCCACTGCCATCACCAGCTGACTTTGATTTGTAGTTCAAAGCCAGTAGATGAGAAAATTTACCATGCAATGGATTCAAATACAGAAATGTAAATATTAAAATACTTTTCCGAAACAGGATTCAGACGGAAATCATTCTGTTTTTTCACGTTTCAAGTAGGTTACCTTTTGGCCACAACATTGCAAATGCACGCGCTTTGTAGCATCGATCTACACTCTTTCTAATTTACCGCTTTACAAAGTGAAAGTAGCTTTCTGATTCGATAGTACGCAACAATTCGAAAAAAGCCCTTGCTCCACGTCCTGACTTCATCGAAAAATGTCTTTTTTTGAATTTTTCTGTAAAATATCGAGACTTTTGAACAACCAGAAAATAGAGAGAGAAGAACTATTGATATTAAGAAAGATCGATGAATCGACTTTGCGTGTTTTTGCAGGAGCGCCCCTCTAAGACACTTCTTTATCTTGTCCTTGTTCGTGAATTATATCCACTCTTTTAAGTTCAAATTGAGTGTACAATTTAAATCGACTCCTTTATCAGTAGACACGAGCTTCGAACCTACAATAGATCAAAATAACACTGGGGAACAGCTGGCTGAGAAACTGATGCACACAAACAGTAAACAAACCGAGGGCTAAATGCAAACGCCAAACGACTCTCGCCTAACAGTTCTTAAAAATAGCAAATCAGTTTTCCTTGATCCAGCAAAAAGCTAAGTTAGTTTATAAGGTACTACTTAAACTCGGAAATTTTGAAGAACTTCCCACAGATCATTCGCAGTCCGTAAGTTAATTTCCATGCTGATGGCGTCGTCTATGTGAAACAGTTTACTGTTAATTAAAATGATTCCATGAAACTACGTATACAACTTGTGCTTGTTCCTTCTGAATCGAAAAACGCAAAGCACAATTCATTGTTAAGAGGTTGTTAAATTGAATACTTTTCATTAGGAACTATTTATTTGCTGAAAACTCTTTTTTGTTATAACTTTGCAGAAATATCCGGCTCAAGATTAGTTATGATTCTCGGTTTGCATGGCTTTAAACCTTGTTTGCTTCATTTTGAAAAGAGTGCTAGTAACATTTTACACGCAGGTACCTACAAACGACAATTTTCTAGCAGTTTGAAGTTTGAATAACCTATGATGGCTTAATTTCACTGGTTTGTGATATGACATCTTTAAGATCCAAACATTAATGAAGATTTGCATACATAGTACAGCATTTGTTCAATACCTCGCTCATGGTTATAGTTTAAAAACAGAAATAAAATGCTCTACCTTACCAGTCTACGTTGTAGTAAAATAAGGGAATAAATCCTTTACTATTTTGTTTAATATCCTGCAACCTTTTTGTAAGACATGCTCACTTCTAAGAACTGTACCTGCAGGTTACCTTCAGCAGGCTTGCAGCAATTCAGTATAAGTATAGTATTTATATACAATGACAATCTTTGCAAACTAAACTCGGTATCGATTCATTAGTTCAGTTTCCAATTATCCAAAAGGAAATTTTGATTCTTAACCAGCTAGTCAGGCAGTTTTCAACTGCACGTTTAATCGAACAAAATAAAGGGCCCAAGATAGCTGTGAGGATTTGCAATGCAACACATGGCACTTAAAAATTATATTGCCTTTTGAGGAAAGGAACTAAACATTGCGAGGGACTCAAGTTGTAGTTTATGCTGTAAGCACAAAATTTGTAAAAACTCCCTAGAATTGACCGTATGAAGAAACGTATAAAGTCTATCGCTTATAACGTTGAGTTAAGGTATCCGAAGTAGTTTTTGTTTACGAAGTGAGGTAACATTAATCAGTCAAAATTCTAAGAAATCCTCGATATACTTGCACGAAGAAAGGATGATAAGTGGAAAATAGTATAACTAGAAAATAAATGTTAGACAGTTGTTTATGACAAATACACACATTCAGATATATTCCCGGAAAAGATAAAGCTTTCATCAACAAAACATGTTAACACTGAGGGAGGATCAAACTTCCTCTCCATATACAAATGGCTCTTAATGAAAGCTCTTGTCAGTTAGGTATCTATAGACCACAGTGTTTCTTGTATACCTCATCTGGTAAAAAGTAACTTGTACATGTCGGTAATGCTAAAATAGATACCGAAGATACAAACATCAATTGAATGACTCAAAATACAGGTTATGTTTTCTATTTCATCAGGTTTTTCTGATGAGACTCTGTTGCTTAAAAGCACCATTGCACCATGGATGTTATTGTTGTTTAGTATGGCTATTTAGAAGGCTAGTTATTTCGCGGTGTACGTTCAAGCAAATGATAGCTTGGGTAATCGTTTGTCAAAGTTGTGAACCGAAACAACATTTTACCAGCTGATTAAAGGATTGATATTATTCATCGTTCAAAACTGCGTTAGTATCCATTTCTACTCTACATATAGCTGTGATGTATTGATGATCAACCCTTTAAGGCAATAAAGCAGCCTCTAGTTCACTTTTTTTGTCATTGTCATTTTAACTATCATCATCACCGTCATGCACCATTATCGTTTTCATCCTTGTCCTCGTCATCATCATCGTCACCATCATCATCATCATCATCATCATCGGCAGCAGCAGCATCATCATCGTCATCATTATCATCATCATCGTTGTCCTCATCGTCATCATTTATTATCATTACCAGTGATGTGCATAAAACTAAGCCACACTCATAGTAATTTCTAATACTTTTGCGATTCCCTAGCTTCTTGCCCTTTGCACCCATAAGAACGATGCTAATATGTGCCTTCAATGATGGAAAATGGTACAGACTATACTACTGTACTCATTTGGGTGAGTCGGTTGATTTTTTCTTAACTTGAAATAGCACATTACACGTAGTACACGTACAATGTTAGCAAAAAATGATTGAAATATGTTTTTGAGTTGCTTTTCAGTTGATAGGAAAACGTCATTATCTTAAAGTTTTTTAATAGTCACTTCATCATCATCATCATCGTTATCATTATTCTCGTCACTGTCGTTATTGGCAACATTATTTTCACAACTGTATCGTCTTTATTATTTAGTATTTTAAATGCGGGCTTTCTAACACTGAATAACTTCTCTAACATTCTATTTCTTGAAGATGTTTAAAAATTCTTGCTCCTGATAAGAGTTATTATAAATATTCAAATGTAGTTCAATGTACGTCCAGTATCTCTTTATGATACAGTAATATGATCATAAACAGTACGTTCTCATATTAAGTGCCATTATTCATTATAGAGCTTTAATGGTCAATTTTCTGTCTTTTCATCCCTTTATATGGCTATTTAGAGTGTGCACGTCACTTAAATCACCCTTGCTTCTGAATTCATTTTCCAAGAATCTGATCCCAAAATTTTTACCATTTGTACGGAATGCAATGGTAATTTCTATAAGACTAATGAAGGGAACTAGAGCTACAAATTATCTTCACGTTAAAAAGGCGAAGAGGGCTGAACAAACCAGGAAAAGCATGTAGGATTTGTGGTAAACTCAATGATACTTTGAGAGGAACTGGAACAAAAGGTAAACGATGATTGCACAAGCTTCCATGTATATTATCATCATCATCATCATCATCATCATCATCATCATCATCATCATCCATAACTAACTATAACTATACAATTATAACCCCTATGATAGTCAGAATTAAACTAAACGTAATACGTTTGAGAAGCTCATAATAGAATGTGTTAAAGAAACAAGTCCATGTTACCCTCTCTAGTAACTTTAAAGTTGAAACAGTTTCTTTTGATGTAGAAAATTCTAGTTCTGTATCTTTTGACAATTTTATAAATACGTCTATCTTCGTCTTTCATTATTTCGCTCATAGAACAAATTTTCATAAAAATAGAAAACTGTTAAGAGTGTGATTCTTTACCATGTTGATGGTAGGCCGTTGTTCTCCTTATCACGTGAGTACATCAGGGCTAACTAGAATTCAGTTATTTGTGTAAGTAGACCGTAGTGTTAACAATGACAACGAATCAAAATAGGCCCCCTAGAAGTAGTTCGAAAAGTTCAATTACTGATGTTACGTACAGCAGTGAAAAATATCTTGTATAGTAAAAATATATTAAAGAAATAAAACACACTACGGATTTTTCAAACAACCCCTATTGTCACTTTTTTAACAAGGATAAACAAGTTTCGAAAGGCACATAAAAAACATTGTAGCGTAGTCGGCACAAATTACATAATAAAGCCTAAAATATAAAGAAATACACGATTGGGTTTTTCTAATTGTGTCATATCTAGCTATTGCAAGGTAAGAGAAAGTGTACCTTGTTTTCAATTTCCTTTGAGCTGCAGTACAAACAGGATCTCAGGTGCCCAGGAAGTTTAGGGGTGGAGGACCCCCAGTTACAATTTCGTTAAGTTATGATTGCCTGCCCTAAGTTTTGCTACTGTCCGCCGATGTTTATGGTTTGTAATAAGTTCTAGTGAGTAAGAGGCGGTTACATTGAACATTGAAAGTAGAGTAAAATGATTTTTTCCAGTGTCTGCCAATTGGGTTGATATTTGAAGGCATTGCCCAGTAACGCTTGATCTCGGAAGCTTTAGTAGGTGTAACCAACACTTTATTATCCTGGAGAAGACAATTAACTTAAAAGGGAATCTTTTGGTTTCATTACGTGCTACGACATTTGGTGCTCTTCTGTTCAGCCCAATGTACGATTTGTAAAGCTGTGAGTGAAATCGCTCAATGGGATCTTTCCCCATTTTTTGAGATTGAGGCTATCATATGCCCCCCACACTTCCGACTGTATAAAAGAACGGGGGCAAATAAGGCATCAAATAAGAAATCACACTTGGATTTTGGAAGTTTGTTGAATTCAATATATCTTTTACAAGCAATCATTGAACGTCCGGAGACTTTTCTACTTATTTCTTTTTGGAGGTTGCGAAGCTCCCATTCGAATTGAATGTTGTACCTAGGCAGGTGTATTCCGGAGTATTCACGATTTGGTTTCCATTTAAAAAGAAAGAATAATTTCCAGGGTGGCTTTACAGTTTTGTTTTTGAAAAAGTAGTATTTTTGTTTTGTGAGCATTAATTTTCAAGAGCCATTTTTCATTATAGTTTTGGAGAATGTCAATTTCCTTTTGAAGACCGGAAGCGCTTTGAGATATTAAAACCAAATCATTTTGAGGGTAAACATCATTTACAAAAAGAGAACCTCACGCCAGCCTCTCCTTCTACATTAGACATACCACTACGTAATTTTGAGCTAATCTATGGCAGAGTCTCATGGAATTTGATTAAACTCCGGATCGAAAATATTTTTTTCTTTTTCATTGTTTCTTCTTTCAACAAGTATACTGATGCGCTGTTACAGAACTCGTCGCCTTCAGGAAATTTATCTCCCCTGAAGAGCACATACCAGTTTACTACCAGGTTACTCACTGGAAAAATTTAGCATGCTTAGAAATTAGACAATTAAACACTCTTTTCCATTGTTTTCTTTTGCTTATTTTTTACTGTTTAGCACTAAAAGTTTGATTTGTTTCGTGGGTCATGCAAAACCACTCTAATGTATTGTGAACACGCAGTTTTACTGTTGGCTCAGCGTTGTATTATACCCATAGCGTTTTAAATATTTTATTACGGAACACCTCTAAAAACTACCTCGATGAGTGGAGCTTCCTGTTTCAAAATATTGTTGCTACTCACTTCTTTGCTTTGTTATTGTTAATTTTGAAATTGAAGGTTTTAAGTACATGCTGTTGCATGTATTTTTCGTTTTTTAAATGTTTGCAATCTTGCTCTTTAAAATGATTAGCATCCCATAAGAAGGGCAACAAACAAGTAATAAATTGTTATCCTGTATCCAACAAGTACTGGGTACCTGAGCTCATATCTTTTAAACTGAGAGCAGTTGGGTCATTTAGGCTCCTAGCGCAAGGGAAACGAACACTCGCTAACCTCGTAACAGTTATTAACAGATAATATCGCAAACAGCTGAACAAAGGTAAGAAGATTGTGGCCCTCAAAAGTGACAAATACAAACGATTAATAAAATAGTAATACCATAACAAAGAAACTAATAACAAATAACGATAAGCAATAAACAGATTCAACGACTGCTGCCTCACGCCTAACTGTAAATAAAGAGCTCTGAAAAGGAAAACAAGATTCCTCAGTTCTGCCTTCTACACCTATACCGACTAAGGATTTAAACTGAACATACTAACTCATAGTTAGTGTACCTTTCAATTTGTGCGTCGAGCATGGAATGCACTGTTCAGTTTAGAATAATACACGAGAGTAACTCCTCCTTTCGTTAACCTAATATATTTTCAGAACCGATCCCGACTGCCAGGATTCTAACACGGCGTAAATGTCAAACACTGTTAAGCACATATCCAGCCAAATAGGCTCTTCAAAAGGCTTCTTTCTTCACTTATTCTCAAAGGGAGAGCTGGAAGAGGAATAATGTTGGGGAACCTATTTTTGGAAATGGTTGAAGGGTACTGATTTGATAGGTCGATGAAGTGAAGATCGAACACTTTTTAATGAAACAGAAATGTATCTCACATTGGCGTAATACTCATACTCAAGGAAATTATGATTAAGCAGACACAATCTTCTACAAACCTGTAAGGATCAAATTGAGGATGAATCCAAGTTCTTTCTTGTGTTGGTCTAACTGCTCATTTCTAAAGGAGTAGAGTATCAATCTCCGAACTTTTAGCTTTTGTCATATTACGAATTAATCGTAAAATTTATGAGTTTCCCAAATTGCTCCATTCAATATTCAGACACTGATGTTTATTTCCTTGAGCGTATCTTTACGTGATAGATTGTTATCCTTTAGATTGTTATGACCTAATTAATTGTTTTCATGGCGTTCCTCGTTGTTTTTATTTGTTCTTTTATTGTTATCTTTTTGTTTTGTTTTTTTCAGTTGTCTGCTTTATTGTAAGAATTTATGGACCTGCAAATAAAACTTGTTGTTGTTGTTGTTGTTGTTGTTGTTGTTGTTGTTGTTGTTGTTGTTGTGTTGAACTTTCGATCCAAGGGACAGTGGTATGTTGTCGGGGACACCCAACGGGCAATTTCAAGCAAATGTCTCTTTCTGTTTCCTCAGTATGTTCCAGGTCCTTTAAACTCTTTTTTCATCAAATTTAAATCCAAATTTCTAACTAAAGTTGTTTTTGGCCTTCCGAGCAAATGATCCCACCGACCGAAACCAACCATTGGGTGCCTCTGTATTGTGTCTCTGGGTTAAGACTCTTTACTTCACAGTCTCTCTCCACCTATCCGTATAATGATATGGTGAATAGGAAAGCTGCGCTGGACAAGCATACTACATGCAAGAGTCAGAGAGAGAGAGAGAGTGGTACATCTTTATTGTCCTTTATTGCCTCACTTTTTGTTTTAGTAAAAGCCATAGTCAGCCGGAGAAGAAGCCTAGCCTACAATATGAAAACTGGAGACAACAAACAGTGCAAAAGAAAGAAAACTGTCACACTAGCTCAGGAAACTACTAGTTATTTGAAAGTAAGCAATCTTGAAAGTTAAAACAAGTTGAAATCGACCTTGCGGGACAGCCTGCCAATCTACCCCCCCCCCCCCCCCCTTCGATATACACACCCGCAACACGCACAACCCAAAAGCCTGGTAATCCTACAGAATTAATACAGAAATGCCTAAGAACGCCCCTGAGAGCAGTTTTGAGCACATCTGGATGGATTTCTCGTTGTTTTCAGCGGTTCACTGTGAAACAAGGTTTTCCTCTCATTCAAGAGTCTCATGGCAATCAAACCTGGGTGGTTTGTGATGAATGCAAACGTTAATTTGATGATATGAGAAATATGACGTAATTATGCAGCCAGAGAGTCTTTTGGAACCACCAAGGAAAAAAAACAGAAAAATCGAAATTTTGCCGAAAAAATAGTAAGGGAGAGAATCTTTGTAATCTCCGTGACTTTTCTTCGCTGAATCATTCCCTGGCTATTTCTATTTCGATTTTCACTCTCCTCGACTATCCACCCCTGGCCGGGTCTCCTGGTATGTATTTATTTCGCCACCTCCTGAGAACCTCCCAACCTCGTTCCAGCGGGGTCTTTGGGGTGGGCAAGCCACCACTTCTTTTGTGTGCGTAAGGCCGCACCCAAAAAAGCGAGAGCGAGAGAGAAAGAGGTTGAGAATCTTCTCCACGATCTCCCCCGAACGGGAAATTCGTCCAGATTGCCCTGCAGAGCTCCCAAGGCCAGCGCTAACCTCGTTCCCAGGACCTCTTCACTCCCGGAAAACTGACTGGGGAATTTTGTCAGTGACACTGAACTTTCGACATGCTTCTCCTTGGATCGAATGCCAGCAAAGAGACATTGATTTAAAAGTGCTTATTTGTTGGTTACTTTTACAGTGTAATTTTGCCCATTGTGTTTTCTATCATTGGCCAATTGGCTCGTCGGGTGTCCCGAATTACCCATGTGAATAAAGTCAGTGGACTGTAAATGATACAATTGTTTCATTGAGAACTATACGATATTAAGATAGTCTGACTCTTCAACGCCGTTTTTCTTGCTTTCATTTCCCGTGTCTCATGATGTATTGCAACCGATGCATCTTCCGTCTAACTGCCATTCGATCTTCTCTTCACCTGTTTTTCTTCCGCCGGAAAGATGGTTTGTGAGCTGGAAATAATTCTACGTAATGAAAACGGGTTTGACTTTAAAGCAATTGACTTTGGGAGCAAGCATCCAGGCATTCTTCTCTAACGAGTCACAGTCCATTTCTTTTTCTTCTTTGCGTTCGTTTTTGTTTTTGTTTTCTTTCGTTTCAGGTCAATAAGACACGTCCCTATTCAGAATGTCACAGTCAAAAACGTTAGCTTATGGCGTTTCGCATCGCGTACACCAAAGTGGCCGTCAAAAACAACTTCTGTTGAATTTTGGGTGGTCGTCCGTTTACTTTTAAAGGCAGATTCAAACCACGAGGTTTCCCCATTCACAAGTTGTATTCTTCAAATCAAAAGCCCCTCACACCAACCTTGAGGCACTTCAGACACTATTCACGTAGAATCAGAACTTTGAATTAGTGGCCCTTTTGATTTGAGATGAACCTACCTACGCCAGAAAAAAGAAAAACAAATAAACAAAAAGCTTTCCCGAAGAGAAAAACCCTTTCACTTGACGCTTGTGAAAAAGACGTTACTACAGGAGATGCCCATCCAACCCTTTCCCTCGGCCATCGGCACAAAATCCTTACCTCGAAGCGTTACAAAGGCTAGATATACAGGACATTCACGGTTTGAACATCATGAAAAGTTAAGGTTCGTTGTCCGTCTTTGGTATTGTTCTATTGGCAGAATTGTTCTCCATTGATTGGTTTGGCTGTTGAGCTCCTTGTTCTACTGGTAAGAAACCCCCTTCAGTTGATTTCGTTGCTCAACTTTTTCAACCGCAGTTGAACTCGGTTAAAACGCTTGGACATACTGTGCAATAGGCATTTAAGTGTTACTAAATTTCAATCCTTCATTTCAACCAAAGAGACGTCAAATCAAACAAGACCGGTTGACGTTGAAGCGGTTAGTACCAAAAGAACACGACGATCGATATTTCTCCTCCAATGTTAAAATTCTGGTTCTTTCTTATCACTCCTTGAGGATTCTTATCTTGAGCCGGTTATTGTACCCTGTAAGAAACGACTCATGACAGCATGACTTATTAGATCCTTTAATGTTTATTGTACGTGTACGGGGCGACTGATTATCATGGAAGAACGTACTGCTGTTTGGAAGAGCTTCGTTTTCAACAAAGGTTCTCTCAAATTATCGGGCGCTTTACGAAATATAATATTTATTCAGTTTGCAATATGGACGAAGTTTTGTCTTTTCCCTCACGCTAAGTTCATACTATACCGGATGCCTCCTGCCCCTGCACGAAAACCATAGGGGCCTTATGTTCACACCTATAACTCTGCTTTGGCGACTGTCTTTGTGCCGCTCGGTTCTAGAAAGTAGAACCGGCAAGCCATAGACGTTGCTTCCGTATTGCCTCCGGCTATAAGGCCATCCGGTAAAGTGTGAACGACGACGCGCGTTCTTCCCGCTTGTGTAAGCATTATAGTTTTCTATAGGTCAGGAACTGGCGATAAACGTAGGAATTCATTTCATGCTGAGGTTCTGAGATTAAATAAATTAGGTCAATTATTAGAATGATATATGAAAGTTTTCTATGGCCAATGAAAATCTCTTTGCACTTCTTTGTACAATTCTTGGTTATACGGTCGATAATAATCCTGGAGAAGATTACGAATATCATCTCTTACAATAGGATGGGGCCGACCTTTACTTTCCGACAAACACCCTGAATTTCTTTTTTTCTTCCCGTCAACATATCCCGAAAAACACGGAAAACGTTTGGTTTCGTTGATGTAAAAGTGTTCTTCCTTGATAAATGGTTCGATGTTAAGAAACTTTTCAACAGCTTGTAGTTCTTTGGCTGGGTTGGTTGTTAGCTCTTCCATACTGACAAAATGGAGCTGCGAGATGGGAAAGTATTTCAACCACTTTCTCAAATGTTCCACGTACACACCAATTTGTACTGTACTGATTGAAGTCCTCAGTACCTTTTCCTCTTTACCTTTAGTAATGAATTTCTCGAATGGCGGTAGCTTACCACGCTTTTTTAACCAAACCTGAACATAATCCGAAATTGCCCTCTCAGTTGGGTCACGTACGATCACAAGGAGCTTGATAGTTCGTGACATCTTGTAAACCCGTTCAGGAGCTTCATTAGTCACAAAATAAGCTGGCGTTTTCTCGATGGTAATTTTTCCTGGACTAGATTCAGGCATTTGTTGCCGATACCAGTCCAGCCCTAGCTGGTAGTTCTTTTTATTATCAAAGAAATGCACCTCTGCAGCGCAAGCCTTGATCTTGGGGTGGATTTTTAAGAACTCTAACAGAGCTCTCGTTCCTCCTTTTCTAACGCCGATAATAATAACATTTGGGAGGCGCCTTTGCAGCAAGCTCTTGTTGCTCTTTTTCGTAACTGCATCGCCGTGGCTCGTACTCCAGTACCACATCTGAGTAGAATTGTTGATATCAACGTCCAAATCAAATAGTAGGTCGTCATAGTTCGCAAACTCTATCTTTTTGTACTTCGTTTTAGGTTCCTTTAACATCACGTTGTAAATACAAAACAACAGCAGTCCTACAAGAGGAAGAACAACGCATAATTTACGCCCGTCCAGCCACGCTGCCATGAGTTGCTTTCTCTACCTTGGGATTGGGTTACCTCTTTAGACCCTTGATGTAGGAGCGGAGAAAGTCGGACCTGGAAAAGTCGATTACAAGTTAGAATTCTATAAAAGCTCTACACCCCATGCTCCACACGCTCTCTAATAAGTGGTTTCGTATAGTGAACACGCTTGATCAGGTTTGGTTGTATAGGCTACAACTTTGCGAACTTTTACTGAATACAGTAATCGAGGACAGCAAGTCAATCTCAGAATTGGAAGAAAGCTACGTTCAGAATGCACTGGCACAGACCGGATGAGTGCAAATCTTGTGCCTGTTCACACGATACCAGTACTACTGACAGCCAGTTCCGACGCCACTGTTTTTATGTCTCTCATGCACAGAATACTCAAAATAACAAACTGCACTAAAGAAACCCAGTTAGGCAAATTACTTCATTCAGTCTGACAAGGAATTAATCATAGGCTTCTTGGGACAACTGCTTGACATATGTATGGTAACGCTCCTTCATCTCCTTGTTCCATAAACCCTTATATTGATCTACATTAGAAGAAGCTCGAGTTGCAACAAGCTGGGCCTAAAATCAAGCCTACAGCCTCGGGTCAATAATCTTGGGACACTTGCAATGTTGATAAGACTACAAAATGTGGTATGGCGGAATTTTTTTTTTTCAACACTAAACGGGGACAGGGGTAGCCGCCCGGTCATGTTAAAACGTAGACTGCGGACTGCGGACTGTGGAGACCACGCAGACTGTGCAGACTATTTTTCACTTTCTTTTACGTGATTTCTGTACTTTTTACTTTTTGCTATGCCTGTAGATGCCTATACATGCCAAGACAGGCATGGTTCTGGAAAAATATATAATTAATTTCCCAGGGTCTGCTCGCTTGGAGAATTCAAAACAATGTAAAGAAGATGCGCAATTTCTTGCGAGGGTCTCCTCAAATTTATAATCATTTCCACTGTTGTAGCTGTAGTTTTTCCTCCATTCTCAATGACTGAAGTAGATATGGATTTGTAATTTTGTACAGAAAAGAACGCTATCTCTGGTTTGTTTTGCTGTACGGTGTCGCTACCACCAAAGAGACAAAAATAATCAACTCGATGTCAACATCGTCTAAACATTTCACTCGTATCGGTTTAAATTCATTCGGAATTGCTCAGTCCCTACCTTCTAAGTAACGCTTGCATTCAAATTACTGAGAAAAATTTCAGCGAATGCAAATCGATTTATATTAGCGAATACAAAAGCGAATACTAAAAAAAGTAGATTGTTCACACAATGGCGAAACAACGAATGGATTTATTGGTGAGAGTTTCGTCGCAACGTCCAATACTGGAAAGATTTCACAACGTTCGGAAAGGCAGTGCATGCTTCATCTTCCTTTTTAGGTTCCTATATTCTTTTCTAATGCCAAATAGTGATCTGTGAAGTTTTCGAGAGAAAAACAATGGGAACAGAAGGGAACTTCAGCTCCACTAAGCGCGCAAATTGAACTGTACCAGGTTTGCGTGACAAGTGGTTGAAAACGTCTGCAAAACCTTTGCAAGGAGCCGTGCACGTCACGCAAATTTCGCGCTCCCTGATTGGCAAACTTGTGAAAAAGTTTGTTGGGTGGCCAAGTAACATAGCGAGTTCATGGTATGCTCGAGCTCGGAAATTTCGTAAACTGCAAAACCAAAATCAGATGCACTTTTGAATCGCCTAGCAAACAAATATAAAATACTCCCAGGAAGTGTGAACTGTCTTTTGGTCGAAATTTTTTAGGGAATTTCTTACTTCCGGGCATTTATTTTTTGAGAACCCGGTGCCAAGCTGCTTGGTATCTTAACACGATTAAAAGTAAAAAGTCCTAAAAAGTACAACAAATCAAGGTTTACTTGAAAAAAGTACCAGTCTATATAGCCTGCGTGGTCTGCACAGTCTGCACGGTCTGCAGTCTGCACGGTCTGCAGTCTGCAGTCTGCGTTTTAACATGACGGGTAGCCACCTACGTGTCAAGGATCTGTGGCTAAGACTGTAGCAGAAGAATCTCCAGTCATCTACACTGGTTTTGCTGACCCTACGCTTTAATCGACAATAGCAATGCACAGATTTAACTCACGCGACAATCAGTGTACAATGCACGAAACTTGCAAACTTGCGCAGTCGGTACGAAAAAGGAGCTGATCAATTGTTTGCACCAAGCCGACACAACACGAGACCGTTGGTGCTTCTCAAGAATCAGGTAGTAACGACTGATGTGATTATTATCATTTTGCGTTGACTTCACTACCTTGGCAGCAAAAGCCGTTACCGCAGGCCCACGATTTGAGGTACGCACCGCACAAAACCACGAACAACAACAACAAGCAAAATCCTTAAAATATTTAACTTACTGTAAAGTTGTTTACGGTTTCAGTAACAGCCTCTCTACCCAAACAAATTTCTTTGTTGTACCAGTTAAAGTTAGAAAATAGTCGTCGGTTAGCAATTTTCCCGACAACTAAATTTCTGCAAGATCTTGTTCATTGTGCATTGTTTTGCATCCCGTTATATCAGATCTTTTTCAGGGCGTCTTCATACTTCATACAAGTTTGGAGGAAAAGAAACCGAGCCTCTTAAAATGCCTTGCTCAGGTATGATATAAACTAAATAGTAATAGAAGCAAAAAATGATGTCAACAACAAAGTAACGACAGTGATAGCAACTGAAGCCACGGGGAGAGAACTAAAATCTCTTAAACTATGGTAAATCCTTTAAAATTAAGCGGCTTCGATCCAACGCAAAAAATGGACACAGAAATAAAGGACCGTCGACATATTCACAAGTTCCCCGCTTAACGTCCACTGGACGTTTAGGGGGGGGGGGGGAGGGGGTTAGGAAGAGTCGAGATTTGGACGTTAGAGTGGGGAATCTAGGACAAAACCAAAATAACGTGTTGAAAGAAACACATTGTACTCATGTTGATAACAGAACATGAAGAGAAAAACGTACTGAAGTAGAAAATGAGAACAAACTCGATGCTGCTGTGAACTACGTAGTTTGTCACTTACAAAGATGGCGCAGAATAATACGCGTTCGCTAGATTTTACAAAACCAACGGATGTGTTCTGTCTGGATGTGAACGCAACAGTGGTTAATTTTAAAAGTCCCGACCTATTTTTAAACCTTCCCAATCACTAAAGCCTTTCTCTGTCTTTTCGATGCGGAATTCGTTTCAGTTACAATACAACTGCATCTTCTTGTCACGGGTATAAATTTCGTCGTAGCTTTCGGCTCTAAAAAAACATGGAATTGCGAAATTCCGTGTGGACGTTGAGGAGGAGGGGGGGGGGGGGAGAGTCTGACCTAAACGTCCAGTGGACGTTAAGCGGGGAACTTATGAATATGTCGACGGTCCCTAAATTAAGCTAGGAAAACGTCCAAATATTACATTACGTAAGTACAGAAACCACGCAGTTTAAATAAAATGTGTAACTTGAATCTTTTGTTTCCGATTCCTTGCAGACTGTGATCAATGACGCCTCTCCAACTCCCAAAGTATGTACAACACAAAGTAGTCTCTGATGTCGCGACTATTTGGATATTTACGCAACACGGGGGCACGTTATCTGAATGGAATGTTCAGACATCCTTGGCCTTGTTTTACATCGTTTTCTAAGCGTCAAACCGTGACTGGATATTTGATACTGATCGAGACCACATGAACATCACCTGCCATCTGTGACTGATTTTCAGCTAAACCTCCAATACGATATTCTTTGTCAAGGGGCAATCCAATAATCACGCATGATAAATGACATCCGGTACCCTGAGGCAAAACCATAATCTTCTCAGCACAAACCTTGCAGAAAACCGGCCAAACAAAACCTACCCTCCTGTGCAACAGCGTCTAATGCTTTAGTGTGATACAAGAGTACTCTAAGTATTATGGAATATAGGCCAAACGTATTGGAGACTACGCTACCAATGACCTCAGCAACCCACCATAGAAGAGGAGATAAATCCTGCCGCCACAAACCAGGAAAAAAGAGCAATTATAGGAAAGAAATCTTTGAACGCACGAGATAAACCCAAATTCGACTGAAAAAAGTGAGCTCAGCACTTCTTTCTTTTTCGTTTTAAAAATTAGTCCGATGTTTGTATTTTAAGACTTGAATGGCAAAAGATTTTCTTCTTTTTATTATTATGGTTGATTCCTGCCGACATTCCCCGACAAGAGGTTCAAACTAAGAAAAGAAACCAAAACTCCACTACACAAAAAAAAATGAAGATTCTGAAGGGCAACGAAAGCCCTCAATTTTCTTTATCAGTGTTCGTCCCCAGATGCAAATCAGTATATTAAAAAAAGAATGAACGTCATGTTCAAAACTGCAATCCGTTTTGTCTTGTGAAACTTGGCCCATCTATTCAGGATCTCATTCTCCTATTCCATTTCAGCAGTTTGAACCACTCAAAATTGCCCCTAAAAGCATGACCTTACTGAACCAGCCAGACCATTCTTAGGGAAACTGAAATTAAATGAGGTCATCAGGGCCATAAACAATTAATAAAACTGAAAGAGAAAAGCTACACAGTTTTTGATATCCTCATGATACCGGACCGTTGTCAAGTTCAAAATGGTAATTTCGGATGTACCTGAAATATAAATGTTTTTCAACTGAATGAAGAAACCCATTCTGATATGGTTAATATATATATATATATATATATATATATATATATATATATATATATATATATATATATATATATATATATATATATATATATATATATATATGAGGTGGCTATATATAGCCGCTTACCTCAACTCCAGCATCAGAACTGCACTGATGAGGCCCAGAAGGCCGAAACAGTACTGTCTGCAGTTAGTTATCTATCTATCTATCTATCTATCTATCTATCTATCTATCTATCTATATATATATATATATATATATATATATATCTATATATATATATATATATATATGATATATTTAAAAACAGAAGAATAAGCGCGAAGAAAACTGAAACGACGCTCTTGCCTCGGATAACTGTTGGCTTCACACTGATATGATGTTAAGTGGCCTCTAAGTGTGGGTTCCGTGTTCCATGATTACAACCAATTCCATTGCTGCGTGTGGCCGAGTTTTTGTAACATGATTTTCCAGAGGAATCCCAGGCTCACGACCAGAATACTCAAGAGGGAAAATATAATGATTTGTATGAAAGTTTATCGCTAGTTTAGGCTACCAACGAAAAATGACATAAAATAGCGAATAAAGCTTACAGACCAGATCAAATGTTGACCATGTGTTGTTTCTTGACCATCCTGAAGCCTTTAACCCGCATTTCAACCAGATTTGATTTTTTTGTTCAACCGCTTTTCAACCAGATTTTAATTTTTAGTTTTCCCCGCCTAAAATAAACCCAAAGGTGACCAGCTCGGTTTTAGGGTAGCCAACGAAAGAAAGGCAAAATTCGGCATTAATCGATCCTCGCCGTTCTAAAACTTACTCGCGTGTACATTAAATCCACACACTTTTCCGAGCGCTTCAAGAATACGGAAAATATAGTCACATAAGTCGAACTTAGCGCTCCCAACGAACCCTCATCACAAAAGTGATCTGACAAGTGGTCGCTTCGTAAGACTGGGTGCCCTGTGGATTCTTCAGCCATGATTCGATAATCACAAAGCGGTGAAGAAAATTTGTAGATCGTCTGATTCTTTATATTTCGAAGAGTTGTTATTTCGTGAACTCGTTTCCTGGACAAATTTCCAAGATTATTTTGTGACCTTGGGTGAATCATGGCAGGCGAATCATATCCGCCGCCCGTCAGGATACTAATTAACTGAATTGAATAAGAACCGGGCTTAAAGAACCGGGCGGAAGATTAGAACCGGGCGGAAGATCACAATGGGTGAGTAATGACTGGCGAAACAAACAAAGCGTGCGAATCATGTTTGAAACTCATTGTGAGCTACTTTTAGTTTATACAACTTGTTACTGTTTCCATACACTTTCTCAGTGAACGATTCCGTATGATAATTTGCCCGCAAACATCAGTGTGAAAAAGCACTCAAAAAAGCAGCTGATTTATTGCATACACACTGAAGGCGAGCGACTTCCACGCAAAAAGGAAACATATTTAACATATTGTTTTCGTTGTGTAAAAACAAATATTCACAGATAATTAGATTAACTAGCGTGTGACATGACAAGGAATTATATTTTTAAATGACTCGAACTTTATCTTAAAATCTGTTGCATTACATTAAGAAGCGCTTCAACGAAAGCACTTGTTTTAATTAAACTGTTTCTCATCGACGGGGAAATTACAAGCGCAGAGAAAAATAACTTTTTGAAACCCCCAACCCTAAAAAGGAAAAACATGTTGATTTAAAATTCAGTATCACGAAGTATTGGCGGCATTATCTGTAATTTAATTCACGTCAGTTCGTCGGATAAAAGAAGGATAATAGGATCCACGTCGGGAAAAACAACAAACTCATAAATCACAAGCATAGCATTGGGGTCACCCTCAGTGGTATTAACTTTCTAATTTCACAGACATGAATTTACAAATTTAACCCAAAACAATTACCCATACGGAGAAATAAAAATGTCACATGGGCCCGTTTGAAAAGAAAGAAATTAGAAAACATGCCCGCAGCAAAAAATTCAACAAAGCATTACTTATCAGACGGCAGCTGTAAGTGTCATCTTTGCTTAGCTGTAAAAACACTCATATTTTCAACATTTTGTAAACAACATTTTTTCGTCTCCGTTTTCGAAAATATAACCACTTGAAACAGCATCAGTTTTTATTTTCTTGAAGAGGCCTTTCTTGAGGGTTTTTGGCGATGTTGAATGACGTCAGATACTTATTTCTCCAAAGAATATTGACAAGCCTAGCTAGGGAAACAAAAAAGTGGGAAAGCGGGTCAAAGCTACAAATAAAAGAATCTGACAACAACACGCGATTGTCGCCTGTTTTGTCTCAAATAGCTTTTTTAATACTTTCCATGGTGAACCGAGAAGAAATTCAATTTGTGAATACACAAGGTTGCGGAAAAATGACACTTCATCTCCGTGACGAAAGTTGGGATTTTTTTCAAGCGATAAAATTTCATCTCCCGTGAATAAAAACACGTATGTTGCACATGCCTTGCGTGCAATCCGCTCAAGAGAGTTGAGTCTCATTTCAATTTTTGTCCTTTTCGCAAAGTAAAAAGCTTATCTGACAGATGAAAAAACTATGGGTCGATAAACTCGTCTTGACCTTGAATACGATATATCAAAAAATAATAATAAGAGACCAAACGAACGAATGGCGATGTGCAGTGTAGCAGAGGTCCACATAAACGGGATTACCTGCATTCAATTTTTTAACTTAAAACAAAACACTTTTCTTAGACCAAAAGCCAGGAATAAAAACAGTTAAGAATCCCTCCAATTCTCACCTAGACGTCCCATAAAAGCGCCAAAACTTACCCTTTCAGATTCTTGATTTTCGCAACATGCTTCTCGTCCGTTCATTTGATACGTTTAAATGCGTGAACATGACTGCTCTGGGAAAACTGGGGCGAGTAAAATTGCGTGACGACATCACGCAACTATAAAGTGTAATATGGAAGTTTTTTCCAGTGGAACAATCGAATAATGGCCTCGGTTTTTCGAGGACAATGGAATAACGTATTCGTTTAACGAGTGAAATAAGATATTACACACATTCAAAAGAACACTTGTGAGCATTTGTTGTGAGGGTGCTGTTGCCTTGCTCTCGATACCCGTGTGAATCCCGTGTGTGGATCATCAGGGATCCAACCAGGATGAGGCTACGCAACTTCTGCAATTATGAAACATTCGTGGTATTTTTGCTTTGCAAAGCAAGTCTTTCAAGGATTTTCCTTTTTAAGGATATGATCTGTGCCTCTGAAAACTTTGCTGTGGAAGGGGCTGCCTCTGGACTGTACACCTTTTCCCCACCGAGAACCGATTTTTCGTTGCCGCTTGTCTTTGTATTGCTTCTGTGGTTTTTTAGTTTGATTCGCCCAGGTGCGTGATAGGTTTCTGAACCTCTCATTTTCGAATCTTTTACATTATAGGATCTGAAATATTAAGGTTTGGATCAAGACTGCGATTTCGAACCTCTTTTAATTCTCGCGTAAATTGCTGTTTATTGGAATGGTTGAGTGTTAACTCAACACCATTCCGGCGATTTTGGAGTATTTTGAGTTTTTATAACAATGAACGCTAGTTTGGAAAATAGTGTGTCTTTTTTTCTGATTAATCCTTGCCCGGCCAATCAGATTGATGTAATTTCGTTCGCGGCCAATCAGGCTGATGTGATTTCGAAGGCGAAATCACATCAACCTTCGAAGGCGAAGGTAGTGTTTTTGAATTTGGCATTGCACAGGCTTTTTCAGTACAAATTGCTTTCTTTGAAAATATACCCTTAGTTGCTATTGTACTAACTCAGAGGTGCTGCAATGCGTCATGTAATTTGCGTGTATTTTCCACCACATTTCTGTGACAGTGAAATATTCTGGTATGATAATTTTAGCAGTTTTACGCCATAGAACGAGGCTATGTCTCCTTGATATCGCATAACAGAAGTATTCTGATCTCATTCCCTTGATAACGTTTAATACGCTGTCAGGAACTTTTATCCATGTTGAAGTTAGTAGTGATTTCACGTCAGATATTTTCGATTTTCTGCGTTAGTCTAAGCGCAGTAAAGTCTGCGTTCTTTCTTTCTGCTCTTGGTCCTCTTGCTCTAATCTCTAACATTTTTTCTTAACGTATTCTTACTTGATTTTGCCGTCGGCACCAAAAGGAGATAAAAGCACAGCAGCTGCCAGAAAAGCAGGTAAGAGTTCAGTTGTTAATGCGAGCAAAGCACTCACCACAACTGTGCTTGTGGTCTGTTCTGAATTGCGATCCAGGCTGTTGTTATCTAGTCTCTGTGTTTGCCTCTTTAGCAAAAGATAGAAATTTTCACACTCTCCGCCGCAAGTTGACCACGTTAGCCATGTTAAATATTAGTTAAATGCGTTACTTTGATGTAGACGTTTCAGTTCGCCGGATTAACAGCCGTTGATTTCGGACTCCGTAAACGCGAATGCTTCGCTATTTTCTAAATAATATTTATTAATATTATTTATTTATTAAGGAGCCTGTTCGCATGGCAGATGCAAGCTAAAATAAACGCACTAACCATTGGCTAATTTATTCCTTGCTAAACTCAGTTCAATTGTGACACTCATAATTAATCACTTTACCAACCACACACATGGTTTAGATTCATCGATGACTCTTTCATCATTGGGACTGGGTCTCATAGTACAGATAAACTAAGCAGCCAACACTGCACCATTAAGTTCGACTCCACGTATTCCACTACTAACATTCGACTTATAGAGACAGACTTCTTTACTAAACCTACGCCATTGAGGCTTGTCCGGGACAAGGCTCAATACGTCTTCAAAACCTCCTGCAACCCCAGAGTCATATTCATTATAGTCTACGTCTTGCGCTTCGCCTACGCCGCATTCGTTGTGATGGTGATACTTGAAAGAAACGCACTAATGAGTTAATTACATACCTCTCTAGAAATGAGTGCAGTCTTACCTTTCTTAAACAACAAATACGACAACCTTCTAACATTACACGCCGCCTACGACGCCTTTAATACAAAGTAAACCTTAATCTAATACAAATAAGATTCCTTTCATTATTTCATATAACCCAGAACTACCTAACATTTCTCCTATTTTCCGTAAACATTCTAACATTCTTTCTTCATCCAAGCGTTGCCAAACTGTTTTCAAAACTAATGTCTCTTTAGTAGTTAACCGCCGTTGTAATAATATCGCTGACACGTAATGTCTGCGTTTTTGGGTTTAAAAACGGCTAATTCAGAAGAGCGATTATTACCAGCATTCTAATCCGGATATTTTCTACAAAAAAGTCGGCAGTGAGATTCTACGTACTTTCCCCCGTCCTCTTCCCCAGTCTCCCCTCGTTTTTTCCCGCTCTTTCGCTCGCTATATTTTTCGCTCGCGCTCCACTATCTGAACGCCTGGAACAGGCTATTTTAAGTATATCTTTCCCTGTAATGCAATATTTCAGTAGTTCTAGAGTACTCGGTAAAGGATTCCATTATTGCAGGTGCAGCGTACCGGAAAGCTCGTCGGGCATGTAGTACGGAGTTCACAGTGGGGAGTGCTGAGAAGGGAGGAAGTGGAACTGCGATCTTTACGCCATGTTTGACCCGCCCACCTTAATTAGGAGGGACTTTTGTATGAGGCATCGTCCACACGAATGCAATTTCGTTTCAGTGAAAACGACACTTTTTTTGCGGACACGGATTGAAAACGCAAACTTTTTAAAACGGTTTCCAGAGTTTTCCCACATTTTTCCCCAACTGTTATTCCGTTTACTACATGCTTCTACATTTCACCTGCCCAGTGCCTCAACAGACTTCTTGGAGGGACTTTACTTCTTCTTCAGTCATAACAAATTGTTACTTTCTGGGATCTAGGGTATATGTTATGTCCCCTGTTTGTCTTTTTTCGATAAGGTTCCGTTATCATTTTTCTTCAGTAAACGCTTACTTACTAAACGCCCTTTTTGCTCTGCATATTTCGCCTTTTTTTCATGACAAAACTTAACCTCAAAAGACGAAAACATTACACAATGTGTTTCTTTTGTTCTCGTCAGAACTTATCATTTTTTAACCTTTGCTATATCATTTATTACTCTCACTATCGCCATTATTTGTACCTACTAATTACTTATTGTTCATTACTATCGGCATATAATTATTCGTGTCACCTACGCTACAACTTTATTATAAAATTTTGTACTGTGCAATATATTCTCAGTCCCTGATGATGCCGTAAACCGGCGAAAGCTCGAACCAATAAACCAGTACAGCAGCTTAAGGTCTCACTCGAATCATTATTAATAAGATTATTTCACAATTATTCGCCGAGGGCGAAGAGAATGTTGTGGAATAATCCCGAGACGAAATCGAGGGGATTATTCCACAATATTCGCTGAAACTGAGGAGAATAATTGTTTTAGTATAATTGCTCAGGTGATTATCGGGGCAAGTGCATTTTCTTTATCTTTTCTCTAGAAACATCAAAAATCGCGCGGTGGCCATTTTGAAAATTAGTGCTTCAGTATCATAATCACCTCGCGCGGGGTGATTATAGAAATTCTAGTACAACGCTAAACCATTGGTCGAAGTCGATCGCGTGACACGATAGTGTCCCTCCTCAGCGGGCGCCTATCAGCGCATAGTGCCCAACTGTGGCAATTTTCGCTCAAAATTTAGCGTTGTACAATAAAAACAATAGAGTCCTTCTGTCTCAGGCCCTATATGTGATAGGTTCCCTCGGAAATTTAATGTTCATACTTCCTCGGGCTAATACTTGTTGTGAACATCAGATTTCCTCAGGCAACCTATCACACGATAGTGCCTTCGACAGAAAAACCCTATTGTTTAAATATGATGTAATCCTCGACCAATCAGTGCACGCGCATCTCTATATTCACCTGAGCAATTATACTAAAAGATACTACTGAAGGACAATATGCAACGTCTACAATGTGTTTCTGTTTAATATAAACCAAAAGGAGAGTAGAGTGGTAAAAGATGACGTTCGAATTTTCTGTTTGAACCCTTAAAACCTATAAACTCTGAGTACCATTGTCTATCTGAGTAGGTACAATTTCTTTATCAATACCGTATTTCGATGGGGAGAAAATCGATGCTTTAACGTTAAAAATTTGCCATACAAAGTTTTAAAATTTAGCACTGTTTCACTACCCTGACGATTCTGCATGGGAATGTTCCACCCTTTGAAAATACGTGCCTTTAATGTTTTTTAGCCCTATTATCGACTATTAAGGCCAAATGTTTTGTAGCTAACTAGGAGATTTTCAAACATTACTCCAAGTCAGAAATTTCTGAAATAATTTTCATAACGTCATCACTTTACAATTGAACAGAAGGCAGAGTATATACATCCCTTGGTTTTTGTTGCTGTCTTTTGTTATATAATATTTTTCTCTTTTCGTATTTTCCCCTGTTTGGCTAGTCCCAGTCAAAGTTTCTGCCAACGGCTCGGTAAAATTTTTCATTCAATGGTGCATAGAAGTCACGCAACAAAGTTACGACATCTTCATCCACAGAAGGGTGGAGTCGTCCCTTGGATTCCGACAAGCATCCAGAATGACCCCCTCCCCCTTTCATTCCAGCGGCGGGGGCTAGACAAAGGAAACCCTTAGTTTCGTTATAGTAGAATAAATTTTCGTCAATAAATGGCTTCAAGCCTAAGAATTTCTCGACAGCTTGCATTTCTGGGACAGGATTCTTTATCAGTTCTTCGCCGTTAATGAAGTGAATCTGTTCTAGAGGGAAGTACTCCAGCCATCTGTTCAAATGATCGCCGTAGATACCAGTAGTCACTATGGAACTCATCTTTCGAAGAATCCTGTGCTGGGGGTCCTCAGTGATGTATTCCTCAAAGGATCTCAGCGTACCGTTCGTTTTCTCAAACAACTGTGCATAGTCTGAAATTGCTCGAATGGTGGGATCCCGGACTACCACTAACAGTTTAAGAGAACGGGACATCCTAAAGACTCGATTAGGAACGTCATCAATCACGAAATAAGCAGGGGTTTTCTCGATTGTGATTTCGTTTGGGAAAGACATCGCCATCTGTTCCCTATACCAGTCAAGCCCAAGAACATAGTTATCCTGCCGATCAAAGAAGTGCACCTCTCGAGGACAAACTCTTACGTTGGGATGACGTGAGAGAAAATCAAGAACAGCCCTTGTACCGCCCTTCCTTACTCCGATAACAAGAGCGTTTGGAAGGCGTCTTTTCCATTCCATTTCATTTTCTGCGTCAATATAAAGTATGTCCTCTGTGTTTTGAATTGCATCTCCATTTTCGTCCCAGAACGGTGGAATTGTTTTCAGCAACTGCACGTATGGTGACATATCGTAGCCATGGCTACTCTCAGTTCGTGGTAAAACCGTAGATAATTTTTCAGACCTTACCCGTTCGTAAATAAGACAGCATAAAACAGCTGTTATGAGGAAAACACTTACAAGACAAAAGAATCTCCGTCGATACATTCTCCTTATCATTTCTTAGGAACTGATTGACTTGATCCGTTTACTGCTCAGCTTCATGAACTTTCCTTGTGTGAGTGTTATGGAAGCCTAATTAATCACAACTCATCTGATAAAGAAACAAATATTAAGTTAGATTCTCTGCACCTCACATAACATGCATATAACTTTATTATAAGAAGCTCGTTCCATTTTAGAGTTATCTGTTCTATTTTACAAATGTAAGTGGCCAAAGTAAACTTGTACTGTGGGCAGAAAATTTGGCATCTGACCCGCTGACTTTTGTTTCAGCATAAGACATTAAGTATCAGCTAAACTGGAGTTAAATTAAGAAGCCTTTAAAAATATGAAAGGGTTTTAGAACTATGGGAAGGCTCGAAGAAGAAATATAACTAAGAAACACTGGCTGACGTGTTACTGGTCAATTTCTCGTGACATCGAACCAGAGCACAAGCTCGGACTATTCTAATTGGACGATACGAAGACGATACTTGCTTATAAAAATACATATTTATGATTGCAGAATAAAAAAACAGTTTATAAATTACTTGAATGTGATTCTTGTATTTATTTTGACACCAAGTTTTTGGAAAGGAACTCATGCACCGGCCTGATCTAATCGTGCTTCAACCCAAAGATAACTCGATGGTGCGCGCTTGGCTGTCGCGGACTTCCCTAGAAGTCCCTTAATAACTAAGTAGCTGTAGTCTGATCTTCCAGTGATATTGAAATAAAACTGAACTATTGTCTAAAGGCTGTTATGACTGTTTCGTAATCAGTTTGAAGTGCATGTTCTGTGTCGTTCATAGTTAGGGTCAGTTAGGTGAGTTATTGAACAATGGTATCATTGCCAACAGGTCCAGTTTCTATCCACTGAGGTGTACTGGAAATTGTTTTAGCGAGGAAATTTTAATAATCGAGTACACTTTGACAAGCAAGTGAAAAGAGTGCAAAATAGTAAAGTATTACTCGCTAATTTATACCACTTGGGGCCGGTGCTTTACGACATAGCTTTATCCGGCCCTGAACATGTTAAAGATTGACACCCGAGCATTAAGATAAATACCAAATAAAACTACATATCAACAAATTTTTACTACTTACCTACAGCAGTCGGATGATGTATGTTCGCCGAAACAGTTTCTTTGTGATGATCGAACTAGTGATCTGAATGGCTCTAACACTCTGTGTTAAACAGTTTAAATTTCGAATTCAAAACTTTAAGTTTGAATTTCAAATTTGACCAGTGAATTGTTCCAAGTTCAGCTGTGCTCTTTTAATACCGTCTCCTGCTCTTGATATCAATGCCGGCTGTAGCTCACGTCAATCATGTGTTCAGTTTGAATCCACTTGGTGCCAATGGACACTTGTACATATCATTATTAACTAATACAAAAATTCGAAATTTCTCATTTAACTTTAATGTTGCTAAGGAACTCTTCCCATTTGAAGACCACGCTTTGTTTTTGTGTGTTTGATGAAGCCTTTTATGTGCCTTACCCAACTGACTGCGGGAGAAGCCTCACGAAACGTGCTCAGTTTAATCCACAGGAGTCCTTCAAATTAGGAAAGTCATCTACATGTAAAAATCAATGAAACACTCGTCAATGACCGTCCCACGGTCCTGCTCGGAGCTTGGGAGAAGTCTAAGATTGCCATAGAAATGAAGCCGTTCCTGGTTAGCATGATTATTCGGTACACATAACACAGTCAAAGAATTTGCACATTGATTGCCAAATCGTTACAGTTTGCCCTATGATTTCGCTAACACAGCGCATAGGACAGTTTTCATGACAGCGTCAAATCTTCTGTCAGCTATTGGAGACGCTCATCTCGTACAGATCTTTCAGGATGCTGAGTACGACATCAATGAGGTGCTAGCGGCAAATAACGAGAAGTGATAAGGTATTAAATTTCGATTTTAATTTGTTGGCTTCAAGCTAAAAATAAAACGATATTATACATTATACACTCTCAGTGGTATAGTTGTTCACCAGCGCGCGATCATCGGCAATTTTTGCTTTCATTCGTGGAAGCGGGCACTCCAAGCCTTGTAGGTGACTTTCTCAGAATCGCGTGAAGCTTAGCAGGTGCTTGTGCCTGTTCCAGAAGCCGTTGCCGACCATGTGCCGAACCTTGTACGAGTCTTGGACATTTAAGTTCGAGACTGGAGCGACGTTTGGTTCAGTTAAACAGCGCGAGCTTCATTTTGTCGAACTCTCGCAAAACAGTAGCAAACAATTCTTGTTGTGTCGTGAATGTAAGGCGTCTACAAATAGTTGGTGACAAGCCTAAAGGAAAAAACATTTGGTGAGATTCTGACGATTTCGCGCGATTTTCCCGTGATTTTACCGCAAATTCTAAATCTTGTATGACCATGAAACAAAGGTTGAAACTAACTTATGCTAAAGCAATTCCCTTGAAAATAAAGGAAACTGCCCCCCTTAATTAAAAGTGGAAAGACAAGCCCTGCGCCTTCCTACCTGAACTTCCAATAAGCAACCCCCCCCCCCCCCCCGGGAAGAAGTCTGCCTATCCAACCGATATGATTTAGTGGGAATAGTGTACGAAAGCACTACACAGGAGAGACTAAACGTACGCTCAGCAAATAGTCCACATTATGCCACCGCCCAGCAGCAGAAACATAACTCCTGAACATAACATAAAAGAACAAAACTCATTTCCGCTGCCCTGAAAAGCAAGGCAACTAACGTTTATGGACGCGAATTACCAGTGGGTTGCGAACGAATTCTACGAGTACGTTTAGCGAGTAACAAGAAATTATGATGTGATTTCTTGCCGCATGGTGAAGTGGCCGATAAAACGAATGGTATGCTTTAGCTTCGCCAAAGCTACATTAAAGCATATGGAACAGAACCCCAGTATAACGAACCCCGGTATAATGAAATCCCCGTTAAAATGAACACAATCTAGAAGGCCAAACTAAAAATAAACCCCGATGTAACGAATATATGTCATCACGCGACTAACGGTGGACTCAAAACGATCAACAGAGATTCATCCAGACACTAACCACGGCAAATGATTTTTTAGTAGTCCAAATCCGGATAGTAATTGCAACTTAACACTGTTTTGAAATTTTAAGGCAACATAAATTATCAACCACACCCCGATAGAACGAGGGTTTTGCTCGTTTTCCCAGAAACTCGTTAAAAGTCACATAGCTGGGTTTCGTTTATAACGACCTTCTGTTATAACGAACACATTTTCCTGGCCCCTTGGCACTTCGTTATATCAAGTTCCACTGTTCTTGTTTTATGAAGATTTTTTTTCAGTTCAAAATTT
>OZ034971.1:15383399-15403899 GCA_964030785.1 Siderastrea siderea
TCAGACTGTGGCTTTCTTTGTTATAAGTACGGCTCTAACTATTAAGACTGTGGATTAATTTTTAAAGTGTGACCATGTAAACGAAAGCTTTTGCTTTTATACTTATTATCGGTAGTTTGAGTTTGTTGTTAAAATGATATAGTGTGACCATTCCACTAACCGGTTCCAGGCTAACCTGCGATCAGGCCGAATTTTAGCATCGCTCTCATATTCTGTTACGTTGGTCGCTCGCTAAAATAGGGCCTGATACAATCTCTCACAGGAGTTCGTGTCGGCGGCTAAATTTTGGCCGCGGGAATCGCGCAATCTGATTGGCCCTTTAACAATAGAGCTGTCAACGGAAGTAAATCTCGCTCACAATTTCGATCCGACCGCCATCGCCAAGGAACAACCAAGGAACAAGTCTGCCGAAGTAAAATGTGTTGCTCTAATAAATTCTCGTCGTTCTAGGAGAATTGTCACCATTTCTTTCTCTCCTGAGAATGGCGTTCGGTCTGATACAAGCTGTCTCTCCCCTGGAGCAGAGAAGTAGAGCGACAGTGAAGTATTAGTGAAGTATGTATTCCGTTTTATCGCATCGTGTCTCGGAATTTTCATTTGACGCTTTCAGCTAGTCTTGATAACATGAACAGAGTAGTGGTCGTTTCCGCGTTTTACGAAACAAAACGAACAGCAGACGAACAAGAATGATCAACAAGTCAACCGATAATTCGGTAAACTTAACGGTAAACTTAACGGTAAACTGATGTTTGGCGAGAACCGCAATCAAGTCGCAATAACGATTTTCAGGTTATTCATTCATTGTTTAATACTTGTATCGTTTTATTGATCTTTGACATTGACATCAAAGGATCTGACTAGTTTTATAATAAATTTTCTTCGCTTTAAAATTCGCTGCTGTATGGTGGCCCATTGTTATCATAGGAAAACCAGCTAAAGACATACAGGCGTGATTAAAAAAAGGAGAAAAAATAGAGCTAAAATAAAAGTAAAAAATTAAAATTAAAGAAAAAATTAACAAACAAGAATAAAAATAAGAATAAAGTAAAAAAAATTAAAATAAAAAATAAAAATAAGGAAAAATTAAACATAACAAAAATAAACAAAAGAAATTAGAATAAAAAATAAAATATAAAAGAAAACAGGAGCTACTAAAGAAAATAAATAAAAAAGGAAAAAAAAAGGAAAATAAAAATAAAAAATTAAATAAAGTTAAAATTAAATAGAAAAATAAATCTAAAAAAACATAACATAAAAAAACCTGCACTAAAAATATTTTGAAAAAAATATAATCGGAAAAAAAAAGAAAAAAAGAAAAAACATTAAAAATCACTGTTAAAAAAACAACATTGAAAATCAACATTAAAAATAAACATTGAAAATACAACATTGAAAATCAACATTGGAAATCAACATAGAAAAAAGAAAAACGTTGTTTCCACGTGGCCCATCGTTATCATAGACCAGGATGCTTTGCACGCATATTCAACATATTTCATCCATAAGAGAGGTCATTAGAAGCTACTGATACATCAGGGTTGTCTGGACGGTACTTGATATCTGCAGTATAGAGTATATGATAACCAAAGTTTACATATTGTGAGCACGAGAGAGGAAAACACAAAGGGAGCAATTCATTGTTCATAAGCCAGTGTAGTGCAGTGGCCCATCGTTCTCGTAGCCCGTGAAGACTTTAATCAGCGGACTTCAGCGGAGCTTGTTTGACCTGCGATATCGAAGAGAACTCCGTAAAAACTAAAATCTTAAATTAAGATGTTAGGCATCTTGCATAAGATAGATAATAACTCAAATTAAGACCGAAATCATCTTATTTTAAGACGATATACCCTAAAGTGAGTCAAAAACGTCTTAAATTAAGATGACCACACTCTTATTTCTTTGTAAGATTCTTACCGTCTTAATTTAAGGTTTTGAAACGTCTTAAACTAAGATATCTTGATTCTTAAATTAAGACGCATTATTTTATCATATCTTAATTTAAGAATTACACCTCTTATTTTAAGTTAGGAACATCTTAAAATAAGATTGTTCGTGATCTTAAATAAATTTTAAGATGATTTCAAAAAAGTTAAGAGCAATTCATCTTACGTAAGATGCAGTGCGTCTTAAATTGACAGGAACAGATTTCTTTCAAAGCTTTCAACTGAAAAGGATCGAAAGTTCTGCTGCCCTCCCGTGATTGGTTAGTTTCGATCCAAAATGCGTACTGCAGAGGAAACAGCCACGTTTTTGTGCTTGACTCAGTTCGTTGAACGGACCAAGACGGCATGAATTCCATATGACTTCTTCGGTTCAAGTTGACATTTTTATGCCTGTAGATTGTTGTGATAGTGAGATATTTTTCAACTGGTGTTGGGAATTCATACATTATTTAATGCTGAAGACTTGGGTCGATAAAACGGAAAGAATGTCTGTGAAGTTCAAAGACAGTTTGTCCAAAGCAACTGCATAAAGTTAAGTTTACTGAGAAGAAGATGTAATGGCAACTGTTGGGAAAAATATACACAAGCAACGGATCTGTACCATCGAAAGAAAATCTTCCGGAAGACGTATTCAACCACATTTGACGCTTTTTCCTTTCTTCGCCACTGAAAAGCTCAGCGTGAGTGCATGCAAAGAAGACTGGCAAAGGGCCGCAAAAAAAGCAAAGATACGGTGATGAGCTTGTTGTTAATGTTCTATCTTTCCTTTTGTGTTTGAGCCGAATTATTTTAATTTAGTGGTGAATAAAGCGTTTTTGGTTAAAATATGTTTTGTGGTTATTTGTTCATTCTCGTTTTACTGAGCGGGCAAGCCGCGACGCGAAAAAAGAATACGCGTAATCAATTTTTGAAATGTAACGGTCTCCGGAAAAATAAGACGAGTTGAAATATTAAATTAAGACGAAAACCCATCTTATCTAGGCACCTCGTGTTTAAGATGTCAGGCAACTAAAATTAAGAGGTTGACATCTTGTTCTAAGACGATTTATCATCTTAAAGTAAGACGCCGGAATCTTAATTTAAGACAATTGCGCATCTTATCTAGGCACCAGTCTGTAAGACAAAAAAACGTCTTAACTTAAGATTTTAGTTTTTACGGAGAAATCGCCCGAGAAATCCAAACAGTACGTCCGGCGTCCAAAACGAGTAGAATTCGGAATCCTGACTGGGAAAACGACGAGAACCTGAAAGCAGACATACTGAAATACGTGCTCCAAAACTTGACTCGTAGAGAAGTTCTAGACTTTCTGGGTCGAGACTATCCGCAATATGCGTGGAGTCTTCCAACGCTGAGTCGAAGGATGGCTCACTTTGGGGTGAAATATGTAGACTACGAAACAGACCTGAAAGTCGTAGAAAAGGCAGTCAAAGAAGAAACCAGTGGACCAACCGATCCATGCATAAAAAGTTACGAGAGCAACACCATTTGGCAGTACCACGAGGCTTGGTGTACGATGGCATGTAGTAATTTCAGGAACACCGGAACACCGGAACACGGAACATCGGAACACCTCGGAACACCCCGGAACACCCGGAACAGTGTGAAAAATCCGGAACACCCCGGAACACCTTCTAGAAAACCCGGAACACCCCGGAACACGTACAAAAATACCCAGAATACCTCTAGAAAACCCAAAACACCCCCAAAATACCCAGTGCTCCATGATGTTGTTTTTAATAATTGTTTAATGCCGTTTCAATAAACACAACAATCACATAGCAATGGAGGTAACAGTTTTTACACTCAAATAATTTAACTCAGCTTTTTATGCGCTCTAGAGCCCTCTGCCCCCCATCTCCCCCCCCCCCCCCCTCACAAAAAAAAGAAAGAAATGGAATTGTCTAATATGACAAAAAGTGAAAAGGGCATGATTTTGCATGGGTTGGTGCTAGGTTTAAAAATATCAAGTTGTTGAAGTCCACATGCACATTTCCTACAATACATTTTGAGAGTCATTTAACCCCTCACTCACCAATAAGACGGACTTTCGTGGTCCGTTGGGGGATGCGGACGGATTCTCCCCCTCCCCTCCCCCTCCCCCCCTTGCCACACACACACACACACACACACACATTGCCTACGGCCCTGCCGTTGAGAATTAAATGATATTAAACGTCAGATTAAGCACATTTTTTTTTGTGTTTCCAAATTCCCCATTGCAACTAAAGACCTCTACGTGCCTTCTGCTATTTGTTTTCTCATTCATGCCAACTGAAAGCAGTGACAGTCCACCTCGCCTGGCACAGCCTCGCTCTAAAGCATAAAAGCCGAGACCTTGTCACCGGAGGTCCTTTTCTCCATTCAACAGTGAATGTGCTCAATCTCCTTCTTCAGCCTTAAAAGAAAGTTTGGATCCATAGTAGAGCTAAAAGACAACGGTAAATAAGGTTTAAGGTCTATTCGCTATACATGATCCATTTCCCGGTTTCATTAAAGCACGAATGAACAGGTTTTAATGTTCTTGGTAATAGGCATACCCAGCGTTACAATCAGATTTGCTTTTAATTTTGGCTTGGTTGAGCAAGCCAATAAAGTCTGATTATCCGTAACCCACCCCACCCCCCACCCGCCCCACCTTACCCACGAAATACAAGGGTCGACTTGGGGAGAGGGGAAAGTACCACGAACATTGTTTCTAGTGTTAAATAAACTTTTTCATGTTGTCTCAACAATTTTTTTTTGCGAACGTCGCTTTAATTTTTCCTTCGCGTTAATTTCAAATACTTTAATTACCACAAGCGTTATAAAAGGTTAATCTGTTTTAATGCAATGTGTCCCCAGTTAAGTTTCTTATCAGTGGGCGGAAATACTAATCAAGCTTACCATTGGATTCTATGCTCAATGAAAAATATTGGTTAAATAGCCCTTGAAAAAAAAAACCTGACACTCTTGTCAGAGAACAGCGCACTAGTTTTGCAGAAAAGATTACGAGATTAAACAGGTTACAAGAATGTCTGGGCGGCAGACATTCCTTCGTTCTTGCTAAAAGACACTCCTTACGTTTGTGTTTAAAAAAAATAAAGCATTATTCATGATCTAATACATACGAAAGCAAACTATCGAACAGCGCGTCATTTGAAAACGCAGCGGCTACTTAAGGCTAAAAATTTACTTAAACAATGGAAGCTTCAAAAACTCTCATCATTTACTTTGATCGGAGTTTTGACGGCTACATTATGCGTGAATATGGCTGCACCCTACAACTTACATGCAGCGTTTGTTAGAACCAGCAAAGTCTACCAATGCGTTAGTTTTTTGACAGGACGTTACCCAGTGGGGGGGGACAGGGGGGGTTAAACCTCCCGCTTCCCGTACCCTTTAATCCCGGTTCTCGCCCTGTATTTTTTGGCTCCCGCCCCTTTGCATTTTTTCGATTGCGAAATATTGTGCAATGTTGCGTAATTTTTCCCCTTTTCTCCCTCTTCCCGCCACCTTGGGAATCCCGCTTCCCGCCCCCTCTTCTCCCGCCTCCCGTACACCTCCCGCTCCCTTTTCTCCCGGTCTCCCGCCCCCCTGCCCCCCCCCCTATCCAGGTCACTAGTTACATTATAACAGAAGCTTTTTTGACCTAAATGTTTTGCTCTTTTGTCGGAAGTGAGTTGTTTTAGGCTTAGTAGAATATAGCAAAAACTGATTGCTGAATGAATTTAGGCCCACGGCGCCATCTACTCAACAAATGAATGAATCAAAATTTTTAAATCAACTTATGATAAGCTTATATAAACTTATTATGCAAGAAAATTAAACTGATTGCAATACTTGCTCACCTTAAGTAATTCAGAAAACGCCGTCAAAAACGAACCAGCACGTTAAACCAAACGAGACTCGCTGCACATTGAGCACATTCACTGTTGAATGGAGAAAAGGACCTCCGGTGACAAGGCCTCGGCTTTTATTATGCTTTAGAGCGAGGCTGTGCCAGGTGAGGTGGACTGCTTTCAGTTGGCATGAATGAGAAAACAAATAGCAGAAGGTACGTAGAGGTCTTCAGTTGCAATGGGGAATTTGGAAACACGAAAAAACTGTGCTTAATAATAAACAGTGTGCAATAACTTTGCTTATTGTATTCTCAATGGCAGGGCCGTAGGCAAGGTGTGTGTGTGTGTGTGTGTGCGTGTGTGTGTGTGGCGAGGGGGGGAGGGGGAGAATCTGTCCGCATCCCCCAACGGACCACGAAAGTCCGTCTTATTGGTGAGTGAGGGGTTAAATGACTCTCAAAATGTATTGTAGGAAATGTGCATGTGGACTTCAACAACTTGATATTTTTAAACCTAGCACCAACCCATGCAAAATCATGCCCGATGGCCCTGAATGGAATTGTGAATTCACGGACAGCTTTTCACTTTTTGTCATATTAGACGATTCCATTTCTTTCTTTTTTTGTGAGGGGGGGGGATGGGGGGCAGAGGGCTGTAGAGCACATAAAAAGCTGAGTTAATTAAATTATTTGAGTGTAAAAACTGTTACCTCCATTGCTATGTGATTGTTGTGTTTATTGAAACGGCATTAAACAATTATTAAAAACAATATCATGGAGCACTGGGTAGTTTGGGGGTGTTTTGGGTTTTCTAGAGGTATTCTGGGTATTTTTGTACGTGTTCCGGGGTGTTCTGGGTTTTCTAGAAGGTGGTCCGGGGTGTTCCGGGTTTTTCACACTGTTCCGGGTGTTCCGGAGTGTTCCGGGTGTTCCGGGGTGTTCCGGTGTTCCGTGTTCCGGTGTTCACGGAATTACTACATGCCGTGTACGATGTCATGATGCAGATAGACCCTGAAGGTCTTGAGAGACGAGGAAAAGTTGGACAAAAGAAGTGACACAGAGGGCCCACTGGCACATTTACATCACTGGTGAGATATCTGTTAGTGCTATTTTTCACAGGTTCACGAAGAAGACATGATCATTGTTTCGCGAGTGTAAGATTTACATGCAATATGCGAACCAGCGAGTGAGGCATGCGAGGCATGCAAGTCAAACCAAACACATGCGAGGCAAAATATATATTGTTTACTGTTCAGACTTTTAAAAAAGTCTTAAAAGGCTATGGAAGACCGTCTTTTAGCATTTCTGTTTTCTCACTGCCATTATGAATGCCGATAAGGCCCTGGAGACGAGCCTCCAACAACAACACTGTCACGCAATTGTCACGTATTAAATCTTTCAATTTTCTTATTTGTTCGTATATTGCATTTCATTATCCTGCTAACAAGTACTGTACTGTACATGTTACAGGGATTTGCTAGGGATTTGTTACAAGAATATACAATCTAGAAATAATTATTGTAGTGTTTGTGCTTTTCTCACCTGCACAGTAATTTTAATCTTGTTGAGTAAAATAGTTACCATAGCTACAGCATTTATGATTTTTCCCTTCTTGATTTTTTAAATTAGAGTGACAATAATAAACATAAAAAAATATCATAGTGTCTAAACATTTATGTTGTTCAATGTTTGTGGAGCAATTAATTTTTCTCATTTGGTGCGCGCACACATATATTTGTGCTTCATGCATACATACTATGCTTAATCCTTGACGTTTGAGCTGTTTGATCAAACATGTTTATACCATTTGGACATGTTAAACTTCACGATGTCTGGACACCAAATATGTTTCATCAGTATTAATTTTGGTCATCACACATTTCTTGTTTAGACATGCAGGCCTTAATGTAAAAGCAGGTCCTCAATGGAAATTTACAAGACAGTTTTAAGTTAAAATTTTAGTACATTTATATATTGTACTTGGTTTATTTAAGGGCCCAAACCACACATACTCTGGAGATGGGCATGATAAACTCATGGATTTCATGAACAACACATTTCCGCTGGCTGTGTATGGTTTACAAGATGTTTTTAGTGGTTACATTCTTTATTTAAAACTGTGGCCCTCAAACTCTCATCCTAAACTGATAGGAAGGTGGTATTTGGAGTATCTTTATGAATCAAGAGGTAATTGCAGTTGATAGTTGTGATCATGTTTGATAACTGTGCTTCTTGCAGCTCTCTTTTTGTTCCTATTTTTATGCCAAAGAAAGTCTTACAGAATAAATATCACAATGTCATTACTTTGTGCAATCAGTTACTTTAAGCCTCGGGGGGAGGTCTGCTTTAACTACAGAAGGGTTGCCAGGCATATTCTGTGGTTAGATATTTTTCAAACACTTTCAGCTGTTGGTATGTCAAGAGCTATGAGTGTGACCTCCCTGTTGTATCGAACATTGCCACTTGTGTCAATTTCCGAAACTCACTCATTGACATGCAGATTTCCAGTAAAATATTAAAGGCATCCTGGTTAACCCTCGTCGCTTCTGCATGCATTGATGCCATTTTTTTTAATTTTCTGTCACCTTCAATAGTAATAAGCCAACATCTTAGACTAGATAGAGGATCAGAGACTGGCATCATGGCAACCATTCATGCCTATCTTAGACAGACCCATGAAGATGCTGTTGATGCATCCAACACAGTTCACTATGGGTCTTCTAGGATTAAGGATAGTATGTATGCATGAAGCACAAATATATGTGTACACGCACCAAATGAGAAAAATTAATTGCTCCACAAACATTGAACAACATAAATGTTGAGACACTATGGTATTTTTTTATGTTTATTATTGTCACTCTAATTTAAAAAATCAAGAAGGGAAAAATCATAAATGCTGTAGCTATGGTAACTATTTTACTCAACAAGATTAAAATTACTGTGCAGGTGAGAAAAGCACAAACACTACAATAATTATTTCTGGATTGTATATTCTTGTAACAAATCTCTAGCAAATCCCTGTAACATGTACAGTACAGTACTTGTTAGCAGGATAATGAAATGCAATATACGAACAAATAAGAAAATTGAAAGATTTAATACGTGACAATTGCGTGACAGTGTTGTTGTTGGAGGCTCGTCTCCAGGGCCTTATCGGCATTCAAAATGGCAGTGAGAAAACAGAAATGCTAAAAGACGGTCTTCCATAGCCTTTTAAGACTTTTTTAAAAGTCTAAACAGTAAATATATATTTTGCCTCGCATGTGTTGGTTTGACTTGCATGCCTCGCATGCCTCACTCGCTGGCTCGCATATTGTATGTAAATCTTACACTCGCGAAACGATCATGTCTTCTTCGTGAACCTGTGAAAAATAGCACTAACAGATATCTCACCAGTGATGTAAATGTGCCAGTGGGCCCTCTGTGTCGCTTCTTTTGACCAACTTTTCCTCGTCTCTCAAGACCTTCAGGGTCAATCTGCGTCATGACATCGTACACCAAGCCTCGTGGTACTGCCAAATGGTGTTGCTCTCGTAACTTTTTATGCATGGATCGGTTGGTCCACTGGTTTCTTCTTTGACTGCCTTTTCTACGACTTTCAGGTCTGTTTCGTAGTCTACATATTTCACCCCAAAGTGAGCCATCCTTCGACTCAGCGTTGGAACTCCGTAAAAACTAAAATCTTAAATTAAGATGTTAGGCATCTTACATAAGATAGATAATAACTCAAATTAAGATCGAAATCATCTTATTTTAAGACGATATACCCTTAAGGCGGGGGTAAACCTGAAAAACAGGGCATTTTTCGAAAAATTCTCACACCTAGGATTTTAATTGAAACCATAGCAAACTATATATCACTGTAAAGCTTATAGATCAAAGATTCTTAAAAAAATCTATTTTGTGTTCCAACACCAATTGTAACGTTTCACCGAACATTTAAGTGAACCACCTGCTGAGTACTACCAGCGGTTACTTGAGAAAAGATAACTCCTCCTAGATTTGCTGGAAATGAATGGTTTTTGCATCATTTTAAAGCAGACAAATTGCTTAGTGTTTTAAGCATAGGAAATTTTGAAATGTTAAAAGGACATGGTATGATGGTTAACTAAAGTTAGCCCTATGAAACCAACATGTATTTTCAACCATAACTTCAAGCACATTCCTCATATGGAAAAATCCTATGCTTAAAACACAAAACCCATTCAGATCAACAACCCCTGAAAATTTCAGGTCAATCTGATAAATCGTTCCCACGATATCTTTTCTCAAAGGACAAAATATTGCGTAATGAGAAAATGAGCTTTAAACTTACAGGTAAATAAAACAGTTTTTTTTCATCAAATTTTAAGGCCCAATTATGGCCTAATTTCTTGTATTGGGCCACAACAGTCTCTATAATCAATTTAAAAGCCTCCAGCCTCATATGTCACCCTTTCAGCTTCGCACAGAGCTTCTTCACGATGGGTGCGCACAAGCTGCCGAAGTCTCTACCCAGCTCTTTTCATCTTTTCCAACGCCTCATCTTCAAAGGCATCTTAGATCTTGTCCACTTGTTTGTACTAAGCAGACCTAGTGAGGCAGGGCATGTTCATTACAACACAAAATGCTGCAAGGCATTCAAAGCCACTTCCTGTCTCTATTGGGTGGTAGTCTAGACTGCTAGGGAGTTGATGTAGTATGAGAGAGTTTAGCAGAGGGCTGGACTCAGAACAGGAGCTACATTGAGGAGAAAGCTTGGTCTTGAATGCATATCTTCCTCTAAAGTCAAGGTCCCTTGAGAAAGAAAAACAGAGTGATTAGGCAAAATAAACATAAATTAAACAATCATACACGGACAAGAGAAATAGTCATATGAATTGCATTTACAGATGTAACTGCATGTCATCAAAATAAAACAGAGTATTTGCTTATTGTTACAACATTAATTTTTATGCAAACTCTTACATAGAAAAAACGAAAACTGTTTAAGAACAAGTCTCAGATATTGATTTCAAGGAAAAAGAATTTCGTCCTGTCTCCAGTGCTGAGAGTTCCCAAGTAAAACCAAAGGGAGTTACGGATGATGCAACAGATAGAAAATTCTCACCTCCATTACACACGTGTGCACCTGAGACTGAGGAAGATGGATTCTTTAGATCTATCAATCTGTATCCTTCGCATTCCGCCGTTTGAGAGCGTGCTTCATCATCAGAGCTTTCTACTAAAAGATCCTCGCTGTCACGTTTAAGTTTATTTCTCGAGGAGCCAACGGGTTCAACTGAGTCTGAGTCAGATAGCTGAGAATCATGAGATGTGCCTGGAGTTGAAGCAGTGATTTCACCATCGACAGGCTAAAGCTCCTGTGGTTTTACAGCATATCTTTGCCGTTCAGAAAGTGGTCTGCCTTTTCTTATTCTTTTGTTAGTCGTTTTGGTCTTCTTTCCGGCCATTCTTGGTGAATTTTACGGTGATGAACACGATGAAGAATCTCTGTTTACACTTTCGATCGAATCGCTCACGAAATCTATCCCATAGTGATATTTTTTTCGGCTAACTACGTCAAGTAAGATTCAATGAATTGTCCTGAGTCGATGGTGACGCTGTTTTGCATTGGAGCACAGGGGAAAACGTTGTAATCAACTGATAAACAAAGAAATGCGTTTGTCGTTGCCATGGAAACCAAATCAGTGGACAGAGGCGGGAATTTTAAAATCGCTCGTTAAGGTAGAAAAAGTCAATTTCTCACAAAAAAAAGTTTCCAAAAGTTAACTTTAATACCTCAAGGGTAGTTTTCCGGGAAAAACAAAAAATCACATTTTTCACGAAAATTCAGGTTTACCCCCGCCTTAAGTGAGTCAAAAACGTCTTAAATTAAGATGACCACACTCTTATTTCTTTGTAAGATTCTTACCGTCTTAATTTAAGGTTTTGAAACGTCTTAAACTAAGATATCTTGATTCTTAAATTAAGACGCATTATTTTATCATATCTTAATTTAAGAATTACACCTCTTATTTTAAGTTAGGAACATCTTAAAATAAGATTGTTCGTGATCTTAAATAAATTTTAAGATGATTTGAAAATAGTTAAGAGCAATTCATCTTAAGTAAGATGCAGTGCGTCTTAAATTGACAGGAACAGATTTCTTTCAAAGCTTTCAACTGAAAAGGATCGAAAGTTCTGCTGCCCTCCCGTGATTGGTTAGTTTCGATCCAAAATGCGTACTGCAGGGGAAACAGCCACGTTTTTGTGCTTGACTCAATTCGTTGAACAGACCAACACGGCATGAATTCCATATGACTTCTTCGGTTCAAGTTGACATTTTTATGCCTGTAGATTGTTGTGACAGTGACATATTTTTCAACTGGTGTTGGGAATTCATACATTATTTAATGCTGAAGACTTGGGTCGATAAAACGGAAAGAATGTCTGTGAAGTTCAAAGACAGTTTGTCCAAAGCAACTGCATAAAGTTTAATACGTTTACTGAGAAGAAGATGTAATGGCAACTGTTGGGAAAAATATACACAAGCAACGGATCTGTACCATCAAAAGAAAATCTTCCGGAAGACGTATTCAACCATATTTGACGCTTTTTCCTTTCTTCGCCACTGAAAGCTCAGCGTGAGTGCATGCAAATAAGACTGGCAAAGGGCCGCAAAAAAAGCAAAGATACGGTGATGAGCTTGTTGTTAATGTTCTATCTTTCCTATTTTAGTGGTGTAATAAAGCGTTTTTTGGTTAAAATATGTTTTGTGGTTATTTGTTCATTCTCGTTTTACTGAGCGGGCAAGCCGCGACGCGAAAAAAGGTACGCGCAGTCAATTTTTGAAATGTAACGGTCTCCGGAATAATAAGACGAGTTGAAATATTAAATTAAGACGAAAACCCATCTTATCTAGGCACCTCGTGTTTAAGATGTCAGGCAACTAAAATTAAGAGGTTGACATCTTGTTCTAAGACGATTTATCATCTTAAAGTAAGACGCCGGAATCTTAATTTAAGACAAATGCGCATCTTATCTAGGCACCAGTCTGTAAGACGAAAAAACGTCTTAATTTAAGATTTTAGTTTTTACGGAGAAGACTCCACGCATATTGCGGATAGTCTCGACCCAGAAAGTCTAGAACTTCTCTACGAGTCAAGTTTTGGAGCACGTATTTCAGTATGTCTGCTTTCAGGTTCTCGTCGTTTTCCCAGTCAGGATTCCGAATTCTACTCGTTTTGGACGCCGGACGTACTGTTTGGATTTCTCGGGCGATTTCTCTTCGATATCGCAGGTCAAACAAGCTCCGCTGAAGTCCGCTGATTAAAGTCTTCACGGGCTACGAGAACGATGGGCCACTGCACTACACTGGCTTATGAACAATGAATTGCTCCCTTTGTGTTTTCCTCTCTCGTGCTCACAATATGTAAACTTTGGTTATCATATACTCTATACTGCAGATATCAAGTACCGTCCAGACAACCCTGATGTATCAGCAGCTTCTAATGACCTCTCTTATGGATGAAATATATTGAATATGCGTGCAAAGCATCCTGGTCTATGATAACGATGGGCCACGTGGAAACAACGTTTTTCTTTTTTCTAATTAACAAACAAGAATAAAAATAAGAACAAAGTAAAAAAAATAAAAATAAAAAATAAAAATAAAGAAAAATTAAAAAATGTTGATTTTCAATGTTGTATTTTCAATGTTTATTTTTAATGTTGATTTTCAATGTTGTTTTTTTAACAGTGATTTTTAATGTTTTTTTCTTTTTTCTTTTTTTTTTTTCGATTATATTTTTTTCAAAATATTTTTAGTGCAGGTTTTTTTCTGTTATGTTTTTTTAGATTTATTTTTCTATTTAATTTTAACTTTATTTAATTTTTTATTTTTATTTTCCTTTTTTTTTTCCTTTTTTATTTATTTTCTTTAGTAGCTCCTGTTTTCTTTTATATTTTATTTTTTATTCTAATTTCTTTGGTTTATTTTTGTTATTTTTAATTTTTCTTTATTTTTATTTTTTATTTTAATTTTTTTTACTTTATTCTTATTTTTATTCTTGTTTGTTAATTTTTTTCTTTAATTTTAATTTTTTATTTTTATTTTAGCTCTATTTTTTCTCCTTTTTTTAATCACGCCTGTATGTCTTTAGCTGGTTTTCCTATGATAACAATGGGCCACCATACTGCTGTTTAGAGATAAAGTTCGCTGCTATTTATAATCTCAAATATTTATCACTTCTGGAACTAAATTAAATTACAAAATACTCCTTCGTTTATAAACGGTTTTGTTTATATCTTTATTCTAAAGAATGAAACTGAAGGTATTTCTCTTAATTGCCCAAGGTTTTTTTACGCAGAAAATCGGTGACAAATGCGAAGAGAATATTTCCAGATACCACCTGAAATGGGAAAGGATTCAAGCATGCAGCATATCTTGGTACATGACAACCTCGTCGTGTTTTGAATTTTCATTCAGTTTCAGCTCAGACAGAGCAACCATGTACAATACCGCAACCTTCAAGTTAGCAATGGTGTAAATTTGAGTGCTTGTGTCTAGAAGATATATCCTAGCCTATGATTTTCTTATTTTGCCGACATTTGCGTGACTTTTTGCGAGTTGCCGTTATGGGAAATTTGCATCCTGAGGATCGTGCAAGCAGAAGAAATTTTGATTGGCTGTTCGGTTGAATGTCAATCAATCAAAAAAGTGGGCGGTAGACGTTCCGTAGAAGAATTGTATCAGGCTCTATTTTTCGTTTCGCCCGTCCCGCCTGAATGTTTCACCGAGCGAAACGAAAAAAGAGCCTGATCGCAGGTTAAGGTAGTAGGGTCAGCGAGAACAGAAAGGGAACGCGATAATTAGACGCGCGCGGAATCTGGGGAAAAAGGGGGGCGGGGGTGCGTTTTTTCGCACTCGTTTTCTCAATTTGCAGTTTCCCCACTGTCTCGGAGCCTGGAACAGGCTACCATTCCAGTGAAAGATCTTCAATTGTGCTTTCGTTTTGTACTCTTAGTTTTCAAATTTTCTGCTGCAAAGCGAAATTTGGCACACTTGTCCATTTCGAACTTGCGTACTCTTGAGAGCGGAAACTTACATCGTAAACAAGATTTTCATTGGTTGGTAGGAGCCGGAGCCCGTGAAACATACGCACGCAATGCGTGCATAACCGATGACGATTATACCGGCATCATTGTTGTTTAATCCTCTTGGTGATGCTCTGTGAAATTTTGCTTGTCAATATGAATTTATTAAGACAGTCTGTGGGATTTACAATCACCGTTCTTCCCCACCAAACCCCTCCCCCTACTTGAAGTAACCCAACATAACTAACATATGAAACGCAGTGTGTCGTGGCGAGGTCATGTTCAACTGAAATTGCGCTTAAATATGACATTATTAGAAATTAAAATATCTGAAAAGTTTGCTGTCGCCAAAGGTCTCGGCTTATAGACCAAGTAAATACGTCAGAATTGTTTGCTTTGCTTTCCGGACAGTAACAAAATGTTTAAATCCATCTTGCTACTGCAAGAGTAGCTAAATCTTATTAAGCTTGTGTTGACTTAAGTTAAAACCCGTTCGCTTCTCAGTAAACATTTGTTCTGTATTTGAATTGATTCGGTCCAACTGGTTGGAAATCAAAATGTTCTCCTACAAAAACGAATAATTCGCCTTGGACATTAAAAAGGAAAACAGAACCAAACTGCATCGGAATTTGCAAAGTAAGTCGAGTTCCTTCATTGCGACCATGACGCTCATACTCAATCGAAGAGTCCTTCTTGTGTATAATTTCTGACCGAGTGATTTTACTTAACCGGTGAAATAGATACTAAACTATTACGCACTATTACACACTAATTCCATTGTTTTCTTTTGTTTACTTTTGACTTTTAGACACTAATTGTTAGATATTGTTTCATGGGTTAAGTAAAACCACCCCTTGTGTTTGTAGCGGTGTAAATTTGTAATACAGCTAAGTGAATGCAGCACCGCAACGAGAACAAAATCCTGCCAAACCGCAAGCCCACAAAACAGCGCATCCGAAGCAAAATTAAATAGTTCTCATTGCTCGACATGGAATGCAAACATTTCCCAGCCTGGGCAAGGCACTCTTGTTCATAAGCTATAGGGGCATGAGCCGCTAATAGTGCTGGCAGCTCTATGAAGGGTCTGAGAGTCCTGGCGGCACACCCCACAGAATACCCCCCCCCCCCCGGGGGTGGGATTCACAGACGTCGGACAGCCATCAGCAACCAGTCACGATCTTTTAGCTGTTAAGACGACTTGGTACAACGGGCGACCGGTAGCCCTCCGCGTTTTTACTTTTTGGGTGGTAAGTTGTCACGGCACGCCTTTCCTCAAAATTGTCATTTTGTATTTTTTGTATTTTGTTGTTTCACCCGTTGTGTATTTCATTGAAGGTTCATGTCGAGTGCTTTCCATTTGTATGGGGAAACCGCCGATGAGAATTTTCCACCAAATGGAAGAGTACAATTTTTCTACAAACAAACAGCGTATTCCATCAAGGGCTGGTGTGATGACGCGGTTCAGCGATAATTCCAGTAAAAACGAGTTAAGGGGGAATAAATTGGAACGTATTTTTTGTTTTTCCCCCTTTTTTGAAAAAATTATAGTAAAAAGGACCGTTCTGATTCCCCACCGGAGCAACCGTAAGAGCTTGTCATGTCACATTTCAATACCTCCTTTATGTACAATATACAATAATATTTATATTACTAAGTGCTTTACAATGCTTTAATAATAATAATAATAATAATAATAATAATAATAATAATCGGAATAATAATCATAATCATAATCATAATCATAATAATAATAATAATAATAATAAAATAAAAAATACTCTGCTTTATAAAATCCTAAGATAAATCATGAGCTTTCTTAAAAAGGAAGGTCCTTAACTTAGATTTAAAAATATTTATATTATCAATAGATGTAATTGCCATGGGCAGATCGTTCCACAGTTGGGGGGCAATGACTGAAAAAGCTCTGAGTCCACATGTCTTTAAGTTGTAGGGTTCAATAGCAAACCGCCACCTGTCAGAAGATGAGCGAAGGCGTCTGGCAGGCATAAACGCGCAACAGTTCTGTCAGATAGCTAGCAGCTAAATTGTTTAGTACCTTAAAACATACAAGATTAATCTTGAAAATTATTTTCTGCTCTACTGGTAACCAGTGTAGCTCCTTAAGAGTGTTGGTAAAATGATCGAACTTACGCAAGCAAGCAATCACACGCGCTGCCGCGTTTAGAACACTTTTGCAATTTGCAATTTGTTAATTTCATACGTTGGTAGGTCGTATAAAAGCGAGTTGCAGAAATCCAACTTACAACTTACAAAGGAGTGAACAAGAACTTCAGCCGTTGCAGCATTTATATACTTACGAATCTTAGCTATTATTTCTAAGATGATAAAAGGCCCCCTTTACTATATTTTTGATATGATAAGACATTGTTAACGTATATAAAAAACGACGCCGATCTTGCGCGCTTTCTTCGTAGGCTTGATGAGATCAGTCCCCACTGTAATAGATGGGAGCTGCGGGGGAAGTCTGAACTTAGAATGAAAGATGAGAAGCTCCGTTTTATCGGTATTTAGTTTCAGTTTGTTTGCAATCAGTCTGTGATATCAGCTAGACAGCTTTCAATCCGAGAAATTGTAGTGGTGAGGTCAGCGTCATCATCACAGCTAAAGGTGGTATACAGTTGAGTATCATCAGCAGATAAATAAAACTCCATATCATGCCATCGTATTAGGTCCCCCAGTGAGGACGTGTATAAGAGATACAGCAACGGGCCCAACACGTACCCCTGAGGTACACTAAATCTGAGGATCCGTGGCAGGAGTTTTAAGCAAGTGAGAAGCGTTGTATGACAACCAAAATAACGGCTGCAAAGCGAGATATACTCTCCCTACTTGTAACTTCTCGGGCTACTAAGGTAAGATTAAGGTCGCCGGGGGACAGGATACGTTCATGCACTAAGTGCGACGATTTAAGGTGGCCCGATACTATTTATTTGCGTGAGGGGCAACTGTTTTAAAATCCAATTTTTAGCTGCTCAACAGCATTCGATTGCTGAGATATTTTAGACGCTGAAAAAGGAATGCTTGACGTTTATCAAAAGCGTACTTTTCTTGAGATCGATACGAATAAACGAAAATTTTCAGCAATTTTCTTGAACTTGGCTTTCAAAGAAAATGCGTATTATCGGTAAAATGAAAAGACGTTTTTCCTTCACATTACATTGAACAAGTGCTGGAACCTCAAAGATTTCAGGGACCAAGTTTCAGATGAATCGGCACCACACAACCTTTATAGAAAACGGTGATTAAAATTGTTACCAGAATATTATGTACACGCATTTAGCCATATAACTACTACGAAAAGGATTAAAGTAACAAAGAATCGCACTCACTAGAACAAAGGTAAATTTGTCTTGTAACTTATGTATCAGGGTCAAAGCGATAAGGAAAGGTTTTGTTGACATTATACGGTGAAGCGAGAGCGCGCCTTGCCGGTAAAAATTATGGCAGCCACGTTGTTTTCCAGGTTTCGCTCAATTTTTTGCTCTTTTTGTCTTATTTCGCAAAACCGTCGAGAGCACCCACAAAACAGTCGATAACAAAGCTCCTGACCAGATTTTGCCGTATTCTGACAATTCGCTTTTCAGAAATAAGGCAGCAAATTCGGGTCACTCGCGAGCTGCTCAACCAAACTGCTCAGGAAACCTTTTTTTTGTTGAAAAAAGAAATCAATATCACACATACTGTTTGGAATTCTGCACGGAACGATTTGTCACATCTGCCCCTTGGGAGTCCACCGTGCGGAATAATTCAGGTGTTATTATTCAGTGGACTCCAGAATACAATTTGTCCATTCTAATAATAGGAAACCTTTATAAGGCTATTAAAAACCTTCTTTGCTTGCGTACATGCAAAAGAACAAAAACAACAAAAGAAAGAAACATAGAAATAGACCAGTGTTCCAACTCAAATGATATAATAAGTGAGAGAAAGGCAGGTCTCGGAACGGGAATCGAACCCTTGAACTTTGCAATGCTGGTGCAGCCCTCTAACCAACTGAGCTATCAAGCCAACTGGGAGCTGATAAATTGAGAGTTCGCATTTATCCCGTAGATGGAGAATGAATGAACGTTAATATATGAAATGATCATATATTTGAATTAAAGAAACCTGAATTTTTCAGGTTTCTTCTTTCCTTAAGTTGAACTATCGTTACTGCAATGGTCTACATATAATTCTATCTTTAATCTGCAGTTCAAATATATGATCATTTCATATATTAACATTCAAAATCACCAAAATTACCATAATTGTAGTTTTTGTATTGATCAGTTCACTCGTGTTTGCTCGGGAAGCCTTTGGAAGCGTAAAAACAAGCAATTTTGTGTCCAAGAATTCAGCGAGAGAATTTCATGAGTTGACACGGCAGGGAGGTACCAGGTGTATTGTAGATTGTAATATCTGACGCCAAATTTTTAAATAAGTTTTAGAAAGAAAGATTGAAGGCTTCGAATTCTAGCATGATAAATTTTGGGCCTTTAAAAGCTAATAACTTTCAATGAAACTCGAAATTCAAAAATCGGAGTCAGAAATGACGCAAATGAAGTATGCCTGATCACTGAGTGGTAAAACTAAGTTTCTTTGTGTTCTTCTCGAGGAGAAACCTAGGACAAAAACCACGTTTTAGAAAAAAAAAACTTTAGTGGCTTACAGCATTGTCGCGATCCATTCACTTCCATTTGCACTTCCATTATTCCCCAATACCTCTGTTAACTTTTAGTGGAATCAGCTTTCAAACGTCCAAGATATAAAGTTTCTAAAAGTAACACCCCTACCAATTTTTTGCCTTATGAATATATCCAGAGGCCATGTATCCAGGCCCGCGCGACTTTCAGTGCTGGTCAAAGTCAATAGTTAAGGGGCCGACCATTTAACTCTTGAAGGGGGGGGGGGGGGGTGGATGAGTTCTGGTCAGCAAGCTTAGCTTTTTTTTTCTAGCAACCTGGTGGGTAGGATATTTTTTTTCCTTCTAAATGCTCTGCAGAATATTTTTTTTCCTCTTCATTTCTCTGCAGGATTTTTTTTCCTCAAAAAAGTGTCATGTGTTTACATTTACGGAGTGTATTTACATTTACATTGTGATTATTGTTGTAATAGTTCAATATGGAGCTGCGAAGCCCTAAAATGTTGTAAGCTATACAAAATCATGCTATACAAAAACATGTTTTCGGAAAGTCATTCTTTACACTCATTTAATATTACGTCATAATATTAGTGATGCTCGACAGGTAGATTTGAAAATGTTTAGTTTCTTATTTAAAAAAAGCAAAAAGCAGTTCAGAAATACTCATAGCATGGTAATTACTGCTAGAATCAAAAGTTAAAATTTAAAAGTGGACTGAAATCTCAAAAACAAATGTGAAAGCAGAATTGAAGTTAGTTGATCATGGTCTTATTTGAAAAATAGCACTTATAATTTTTGCTCAGCCTTTTTTCAGTCCACTTCTAAACATGGTTAACGCTGCTATTCACTAGTTACAATTTAAAAGTGGACTGAAATTTCCAAAACAAGTGTGAAAGCAGAATTGAAGTTAGTTGATCGTGGTCTAATTTGAAAAATAGCTTTAGGCTAACTGGAGTGGCTCGCTGGCTCACAGATTGTCGGACCCTATAAAGCTAAGGATGTATTGCACATTCTGAAGTGTAACCAACTCCAGAGTT
>OZ034971.1:15404099-15458664 GCA_964030785.1 Siderastrea siderea
TAAAGGGAGCAAGGGAAGAATGGTTGCAGTTTTGCTGGGATTTTGTAAAGTCCCCCTGGAATGATGAAATAGCTTTGCAACATTTTTTTTCTTGCTTTCAGCAGTGCAAGAATTTTTTTCTATTTCATTTGTGCTGCATGCAATTTTTTTCTTCCCACAAGGGCTTGCAGGAAATTTTTTTTCGAAATCCACCCCCCCCCCCCCCTCCTCAAGAGTTAAATGGTCGGCCCCTAGGTAGGTACGTGGTGTAACTATCATATAGTGGTTTGACTTTATCCAATATAGGCATAAACATAGGAAGCAATATACATAGCTATACACAGCCATACACAGCTATACATGGCTATACATGGCTATACATGGCTATACACAGATGTACATAGACATATATAGCTATACACAGCTATACACAGCTATACATAACTATACATAGCTATACACAGCTATACACAGCTATACATGGCTATACACAGCTATACATGACTATACACAGCTATACATGGCTATACACAGCTATACACAGCTATACATGGCTATACACAGATATACATAGCCATACATAGCTATACACAGCTATACATAGCTATACATGGCTATACACAGCTATACATGGCTATACATAGCTATACATGGGAATACACAGCTATACATAACTATACACAGCTATACACAGCTATACACAGCAATACACAGCTATACATGACTATACACAGCTATACATAACTATACATAGCTATACACAGCTATACACAGCTATACATGGCTATACACAGCTATACATGACTATACACAGCTATACATGGCTATACACAGCTATACACAGCTATACATGGCTATACACACATATACATAGCCATACATAGCTATACACAGCTATACATAGCTATACATGGCTATACACAGCTATACATGGCTATACATAGCTATACACAGCTATACATAGCTATACATGGCTATACAGCTATACATGGCAATACACAGCTATACATAACTATACACAGCTATACACAGCTATACACAGCTATACACAGCAATACACAGCTATACATGACTATACACAGCTATACATAACTATACATAGCTATACACAGCTATACACAGCTATACATGGCTATACACAGCTATACATGACTATACACAGCTATACATGGCTATACACAGCTATACACAGCTATACATGGCTATACACAGATATACATAGCCATACCTAGCTATACACAGCTATACATAGCTATACATGGCTATACACAGCTATACATGGCTATACATAGCTATACACAGCTATACATAGCTATACATGGCTATACACAGCTATACATGGCAATACACAGCTATACATAACTATTCACAGCTATACACAGCTATACACAGCTATACACAGCAATACACAGCTATACATGACTATACACAGCTATACATAACTATACATAGCTATACACAGCTATACACAGCTATACATGGCTATACACAGCTATACATGACTATACACAGCTATACATGGCTATACAAAGCTATACACAGATATACATGGCTATACACAGATATACATAGCCATACATAGCTATACACAGCTATACATAGCTATACATGGCTATACACAGCTATACATGGCTATACATAGCTATACACAGCTATACATAGCTATACATGGCTATACACAGCTATACATGGCAATACACAGCTATACATAACTATACACAGCTATACACAGCTATACACAGCTATACACAGCAATACACAGCTATACACAGCAATACACAGCTATACATGACTATACACAGCTATACATAACTATACATAGCTATACACAGCTATACACAGCTATACATGGCTATACACAGCTATACATGACTATACACAGCTATACATGGCTATACACAGCTATACACAGATATACATGGCTATACACAGATATACATAGCCATACATAGCTATACACAGCTATACATAGCTATACATGGCTATACACAGCTATACATGGCTATACATAGCTATACACAGCTATACATAGCTATACATGGCTATACACAGCTATACATGGCAATACACAGCTATACATAACTATACACAGCTATACACAGCTATACACAGCTATACACAGCTATACATGACTATACACAGCTATACATAACTATACATAGCTATACACAGCTATACACAGCTATACATGGCTATACACTGCTATACATGACTATACACAGCTATACATGGCTATACACAGCTATACACAGCTATACATGGCTATACACAGATATACATAGCCATACATAGCTATACACAGCTATACATAGCTATACATGGCTATACACAGCTAGACATGGCTATACATGGCTATACATGGCTATACACGGCTATACATGGCTATACATGGCTATACACAGCTATACACAGCTATACATGGCAATACACAGCTATACATAACTATACACAGCTATACACAGCTATACATGGCAATACACAGCTATACATAACTATACACAGCTATACACAGCTATACACAGCAATACACAGCTATACATGACTATACACAGCTATACATGGCTATACACAGCTATACACAGCTATATATAACTATACATAGCTATACACAGCTATACACAGCTATACATGGCTATATACAGCTATACACAGCTATACATGGCTATACACAGATATACATAGCCATACATAGCTATACACAGCTATACACAGCTATACATAGCTATACATGGCTATACACAGCTATACATGGCAATACACAGCTATACATAACTATACACAGCTATATACAGCTATACACAGCAATACACAGCAACACACAGCTATACATGACTATACACAGCTATACACAGCTATACATGGCTATACATGGCTGTACACGGCTATACATGGCTATACAGAGCTATACATGGCTATACATGGCTATACACAGTTAAACATAGACATACATAGCTATACACAACTATACACAGCTATACATGGCTATACACAGATATACATAGCCATACATAGCTATACACAGCTATACATAGCTATACATGACTATACACAGCTATACATGGCAATACATGGCTATACATGACTATACACAGCTATACATAGACATACATAGCTATACACAGCTATACATGGCTATACACAGCTATACATAGCCATACATAGCTATACACAGCTATACATAGCTATACATGGCTATACACAGCTATACATGGCTATACATGGCTGTACATGGCTATACACAGCTATACACAGCTATACATGGCTATACACAGATATACATAGCCATACATAGCTATACACAGCTATACACAGGTATACATGACTATACACAGATATACATAGCCATACATAGCTATACTCAGCTATACATAACTATACACAGCTATACACAGCTATACACAGCTATACACAGCAATACACAGCCATACACGACTATACACAGCTATACATGGGTATACACAGCTATACATAACTATACACAGCTATACACAGCAATACACAGCCATACACGACTATACACAGCTATACATGAGTATACACAGCTATACATAACTATACACCGCCATACATGGCTATACACAGCTATACATAGCTATACACAGTCGTACATAGCTATACACAGCTATACATGCCTATACACAGCTATACATGGTTATACACAGCTATACACAGCTATACATAGCTATACACAGCTATACACAGCTATACATGGCAATACACAGCTATACATAACTATACACAACTATACACAGCTATACACAGCTATACACAGCAATACACAGCTATACATGACTATACACAGCTATACATAACTATACATAGCTATACATAGCTATACACAGATATACATAGACATACATAGCTATACACAGCTATACACAGCTATACATAGCTATACACGGCTATACACAGCTATACATGGCTATACACAGATATACATAGCCATACATAGCTATACACAGCTATACACCTGGCTATGCACAGCTATACATGGCTGTACATGGCTATACACAGATATACATAGCCATACATAGCTATACACAGCTATACACCTGGCTATACACAGCTATACATGGCTATACATGGCTATACACAGATATACATATATAGCCATACATAGCTATACACAGCTATACACCTGGCTATACACAGCTATACATGGCTATACATGGCTGTACATGGCTATACACATCTATACACAGCTATACATTGCTATACACAGATATACATAGCAATACATAGCTATACACAGCTATACACAGCTATACATGGTTATACACAGCTAAACATGGCTATACATGGCTATACATGGCTATACACAGCTATACACAGCTATACACGGCTATACTGACACGGCTATACTGACACCGCTATACATACTGTATACAGCTATATATGGCTACACACAGCTATATATGGCTATACAAAGTCATATATGGCTATACACAGCTATACATGGCTATACATGGTGAGTGCTATCGAGGTTAACAAATCACAGGCAAAAACGATAAGCAAATCCACCGTACGTTTCTTCTACATCAGACTTCAGTTGTTTTTGTTGTTGTTATTGGTTAATAAAGTTGTATTTTGCTGCTTCTTTGTGTCATGTCACCATATCAATCATAAAAAAAGTAATTTCATGGGTCCGCGTTTTGAAATTTTTAGGTGTCCTCATTTGGTTAATAAAAGTTTGACTGACGTATGTACATACCATCTCCATACATTTGTTACTCTGAGTTCGAACCACTAATTTTAACGAAGACAGGTGAAGTCAGTGACGTGCACAAATTGCAGAAAACCATTATTAGTCACAGAATTGGTACAAAGTGTTGCAACTTCTTGACAGTGTACCAAAATGACTCGGACTCGGACTATTATTGAACGAATGGATTCCATTTGGACGTGCGTGTGTACTCTGATAATGAACACACAGATGACTTCAAAATGTGGTAAAAACACAGAAGTACGCTAGGAGCCGTGTTTACTGTAATAACAAACTCCTCTAGTTAAAAGAGAGGGGTTTTCGTAATTACGAAAACGAAGACCCCCTCTTTTTTAACTAGAGGAGTTTGTTTTTACAAATATTACACACGGCTCCTAGCAATTCGAATTCTTCATTGTGCGGACTTTTAAAAAGTCTACATCTGGTAATCATGGGGTTCTTGTTTTTGTTTTCTTCATTTGAAAATCAGTCATATAAAAAAACAAATTGAAGGCGAGTGAATCCACAACCCTTTACTTCCTGTGCGAATTACAGCGGTAAACGGAAGCTTAACCACACAGTTTTGTGTTACTTTCAAATGCCCGTTTAGATATCTTCTTGCCATTATATTACTCTGTCTGTTTTTCGTTTCCCTCTGGTTAAAAATGATGGGATTTCGTTTTCGTAATGGGTCTTCGTTTTCGTAAGGGTCTTCGTTTTCGTAATGGATCTTCGATATCGTAAGGGTCTTCGTTTTCGTAATGGGTCTTCGGGTCGTCGTTTTCGGGGTCTTCGTTTTCAAAACTAACGACGACAGTTGCTGCTGTGATTCCTATTGTTCAGCTCAGCTTGCCCCACCAAGCACTACGGCGTCTTTGATGTTGTTGTCGATTTTCAAAGTTTTTGCGAACTTGCGAAAAATTAGGGTCGCACTAGGAAAATTACGCTATTGATAGGTTTTAACTGCAAAGCCAGTGAACTTTCGCAAAAATTTGCCAAGTGCGACCCATGGCTGATAAAATAATATCACCGGGTACATAAGTGAACGTTTGTTGTCGATAGATCTCAGGCAAGGAAGATCAACTTACCTTTGATTGACGTATCCACTACTCTCACAATTTCAGGAATTTCCTGCCCAGGCACTCAGGCCCACTTTGTGGATGAATCTGGACAAGATTTCGGTTGCAGAGCAGATTTTGACTCGACTTGTGAAAATATTCCAAGCGATTCCACCGTAATCGTTAAAACCACCAAAATTTTTCCACTGTACCAAGAATATCGGTAGCTACGAAGGCTAACTCTTATCTTCTTCATTGGCATTCTTCAAGTTCACTATTGACACGTTTTCATCAAATCATATCACTTATTTTTTGGTAACAACGGCGTATTGTTTTGTTTTCACAACTTACAAACACGTGTAAGATCGTGTACACTCTGAGTGCATTTCACTCCGTTTAAAATGGCGGAAGGATCACAAAACTCAGAAGCGGGGCCTTCCTGGTTGGTAACAGCCTTCAAGGCACCTATGCATGCCTGCCCTATGTGGAAGTCTGATCAAAAGAGGGCGACGCGTTTGATATGTGGCCAGCTAAGGAGTTTGCGCAAGGCTGCAGCTATGTATAGCCAGGAGCCCACAAGGGTTGTGGGCTCCTGGTATAGCTGTGTATAGCTATGTATAGCTGTGTATGGCCATATGCAGCTGTGTATAATTGCATCATCATCATCATCATCATAATAATAATAATAATAGTAATAACAATGTATTTATTCATCGGATGAAAATAGGTATCAGATGTTACAATAGAAATTATTTAAAAAATTATTTATATGCGCAAAAGTACAATATATAAATGAACTAAATTAGGAACTAACTAGGTTATACTTAAAAAGTAATCTATTAACAAAGCTATCTTTACATTGTAAAACGTTCTGTACTTATAGGAAGGTCTTATACTGGATCTATTTCTACGGCGCTCCAATGAATCTTTATACCTAGGAAGCAGACTATGTGACGGATGGTCAGTACGTTAAAGTTTGTCAAAAAGGCGGCGGTTACTACTTTCCAAGAGCTCAAAGATGCTTGTGGCATCTGTTTAAAGAGCTTTGGACAGCGGTGAGGTCAGAAGCACTAGCTGCAAAAACTGAAAGGCCATACAGTATTTTAGGGAGCACAATCGCATTAAAAACGCTGATCTAATTCGCCCTGTGTGTATCCTTCCTTACACAGGCCTGTAATTATAAATAAACATTTGCTGGCGTCATGAAGCTTTGCCTTAACATGCAAGCTAAACTAACAATTACTTTGTATTGTTACTCCCAGTATAGAGATACAACTATACTACATAATATCATAATGGGCTCCTGGTTATACTGTATAACATTGGATAGGCTGTAGGGTTGCCTTTCTTATGCAAGAGTAATTGCATTTACTAGTGTTACAGTGCACACTATTTGCGTGAGTCCAATCCATAAATTTAATCAATGCAATGCCCGATACATCAGGTAAATCTCTAGAGATCGTAACTAAGATTGTAGAATCATCTGCATATTTAAATAAAGATATCTCTTCGTGTCCAACTATTTCCAAGTCATTCAGGAATAAGTTGAAAAGGTATGGGCCACTAATACTACCCTGAGTTGTACCTTTTTACCCCTGTATAGCTATGTATAGCTGTGAGTGTGGAAGCGAACGAAATGAGGGTGGTACATGCACTGTCTGTGAAGAATGTGCTGAAATTTTAGTTTGTGCTAGGGATCAGAGAAACTTACAGATGTTTTACTTAGAATTTTAAAGCCTTCATTATTCTGGATATCCTGACTAATAATTGCTTAAAAGCTGACTGAGCTAACACAAAATAACAAGCGGTGACCCGTCGTCACTACATGATTCTAGATTAATTTTCTGAGCGAGCACTGACCAAAAAAGTTGTTTCAAACCGGTTAACTGGGGCAGCTAAATAGACAGGGACCGTGCGGCCTATTTTAGAGTCTGAGGGGGCTAATTGGTGATCGCTCGTGTAAAGCAGGTGGGGGGAAATCTCACGCAAAAACTTTCTCTTTTCAAGTAATTAGCAATGTATCTAGAGCAGCCAAGTGTGATAAAAGTTGTCAGTTAAAACAGTCCCAAAATAATGCTCCTTGACAGGTTCTTTGGTCGGCTCTACTCGAAAGATGAAACCGGCAAGCTATGAACCTTATCGTATTCGCATTTTTAAAGATCTCAACCATGAAAACATTTTCCTTTAAAAAAAACTTGTACAAGCAGACCTGTAGAATATTAAATCACTACTGAGTTTAGTATCATGAAACGTACATTTCTACCAAAGTCAGTCCGTAGCGGCCTAATTAAGGACTGAACGCCTTATTTCTTATCGATAGAACTGAGGAAATGACATCTTTTGGCAACTATATATCCTAGACGAAACGTTTACATTTGTAGATTAGCTTGATAAAGTAACGGTCCTAATGTATAATGCCCGGACAACACAAGAACAAAAGTCAACTAAAGTTTAAACTCTTCAACAACAGGAAAGAGTCGATGACAGTACGCGCAGAGTTAATGGACCGACAAGAGCGAGAGCGACAGTTTAAACTTCCATCGATTCAAGTGACTTGAAAAAGTCTGAACAGGTCCAGACTCTTCGAGATTCCCCAAGAGCGCGTGAGAATTTCAAATAATCAAGCCAAATGAAGGAAAGGCGATTTCAACACGGAGTTATAGTATTCAGTTCCTGTTTGGTCTAAATTAAAAATTATATTTAACTGGTAAACCGAAAACTGATTAACTCTGAAACAAAGAAATTGTCCAACTTTTTCATTTATTTTTTAATGGCACCAAAAAAGGGAAAGGGGGTAAAAGCACCCTCAGCCCACCCCTCGCGCGGTCCCTGATAGAAAGACCGCAAACAATAAATAAATTATTACAAAGAACAGCAGATTTCGAGAGAAGGGATAGGGAAAACAAACGCAGTGTATAGCTGTGTATAGCCATTTATAGCTGGGTATAGCCACGTATGGCTGTATATATTCATGTATAGCTGTTAATAGCTGTGTATAGCCATGTATGGATGTGTACAGCTAAGTATACCTCTGTATAGCCATGTATAGCTGTGTATAGCTGTGTATAGCCATGTATAGCTGTGTATAGTCATGTATAGCTGTGTATAGCCATGTATAGCTGTGTATAGCTGTGTATAGCTATGTATAGTTATGTATAGCTGTGTATAGTCATGTATAGCTGTGTATTGCTGTGTATAGCTGTGTATAGCTGTGTATAGCTGTGTATAGTTATGTATAGCTGTGTATTGCCATGTATAGCTGTGTATAGCTGTGTATAGCTATGTAAAGTTATGTATAGCTGTGTATAGTCATGTATAGCTGTGTATTGCTGTGTATAGCTGTGTATAGCTGTGTATAGCTGTGTATTGCCATGTATAGCTGTGTATAGCCATTTATAGCTATGTATAGCTGTGTATAGCTATGTATAGCCATGTATAGCTGTGTATAGCCATGTATAGCTATGTATAGCTGTGTATAGCTATGTATGGCTATGTATATCTGTGTATAGCCATGTATAGCTGTGTATAGCTGTGTATAGCCATGTATAGCTGTGTATAGTCATGTATAGCTGTGTATAGCCATGTATAGCTGTGTATAGCTGTGTATAGCCATGTATAGCTATGTATGGCTATGTATATCTGTGTATAGCCATGTATAGCTGTGTATAGCTGTGTATGGCTATGTATATCTGTGTATAGCCATGTATAGCTGTGTATAGCTGTGTATAGCCATGTATAGCTATGTATGGCTATGTATATCTGTGTATAGCCATGTATAGCTGTGTATAGCTGTGTATAGCTGTGTATAGTCATGTATAGCTGTGTATAGCCATGTATAGCTGTGTATAGCTGTGTATAGCTATGTATAGTTATGTATAGCTGTGTATAGTCATGCATAGCTGTGTATTGCTGTGTATTGCTGTGTATAGCTGTGTATAGCCGTGTATAGCTGTGTATAGCCATGTATAGCTGTGTATAGTCAGGTATAGCTGTGTATAGCCATGTATAGCTGTGTATAGCTGTGTATAGTTATGTATAGCTGTGTATTGCCATGTATAGCTGTGTATAGCCATGTATAGCTATGTATAGCTGTGTATAGCTATGTATAGCCATGTATAGCTGTGTATAGCTGTGTATAGCCATGTATAGCTATGTATAGCTGTGTATAGCCATGTATAGCTGTGTATAGCTGTGTATAGCCATGTATAGCTGTGTATAGTCATGTATAGCTGTGTATAGCCATGTATAGCTGTGTATAGCTGTGTATAGCTATGTATAGTTATGTATAGCTGTGTATAGCCATGTATAGCTGTGTATAGCCATGTATAGCTATGTGTAGCTGTGTATAGCCATGTATAGCTATGTATAGCTGTGTATAGCTGTGTATAGCTATATATGTCTATGTACATCTGTGTATAGCCATGTATAGCCATGTATAGCCATGTATAGCTGTGTATGGCTGTGTATAGCTATGTATATTGCTTCCTATGTTTATGCCTATATTGGATAAAGTCAAACCACTATATGATTGTTACACCACGTATCTACGGGCCCCTAATCAATCGATGCTGACCAAAGAGATCGAGGGCTCTGAAGGCCCTTTGATATTTTTGGCTTGGTTTCGATTCATTGCGCAGTGTGTGAGTAATCTTCCTTTATTTTCCATTGAGGTCGGATTTCCAGCAAAATAAAGGTAAGACTTGGCAGTGCTTTATTACCATCCAACTAAAGAATGCAACAATGTGATGTAAAGAGAACTCGCGCTTTCGATAAAGGTCAAATTGTAATAAGCCTTAAGGCCCAGTAATACGGGCAACATTTTCGTGCAACTTGTCGCGCAACAATGTTGCCGTTGCAAGTTGTGATTGTTTGTTGCGCGTATTACCACCTTCTCGCGCAACAAATTTTCATGTTGCAGAAAGTAGATGTCGCTTTTACTTTCTGCAACATAAAAATTTGTTGCGCGAGAAGGTGGTAATACGCGCAACAAACAATCACAACTTGCAACGGCAACATTGTTGCGCGACAAGTTGCACGAAAATGTTGCCCGTATTACTGGGCCTTTAAGGGGATTTTCTTTTGTGTTTAAGGTGAGCGATTTTTCATTCAAGTCCCAAAGGTCTACAAACTTTCGGCATAAGCTTCACTTAAGTCAGAAGAAGTATGTGGCTAGATTTCGTACTCTAGATTTTACAAAACTGCTCCAGTAGTCCCGCGTGCATTCGTGACATAACATATAAGCACGTTCAATCCAACAGACCTACAATAAGAAGAAGTTACAAAAAGCGTGCGTAACTCAGGGTTCTCAATTTTATATCAAACAATTGTATCGTTAGAATTGTATACAATGGTATCAGTTGTATCTCTGCTTAATTATTTTAACTTTTCAGTGAGGACTCAGTAGCTGTTAAATGGAACGTAAAGGTATGATAAACAAATCAACTTAGTCTATTTTTCCGTGATCTATACTCTTGGTATCATAAAATGTTCAAAACCCAAGGGAGCAATCATAAAATGTTCAAAACCCAAGGGGAACAATGAGCTGCAGATAAGTCTTTTCTGTACCAAGTAGAATCACAGAGATCAAAGACCCAGCTGTGGGAACATTGTGTAAGAAGTCCTATGTTCACAGGGACCATGAAGCATATTAAGGTTGCCACATACAATGGTACAGGTCCCAGACAGTTGAGCTAACGACAACTCCCTTGTAGGGTTTATACCAGGGGACTGGTTGCTGGGACTTGTCACCAGGTTGTGTTCATGAATGTTTGAAGGCTTATACACGAAATTTCAACTTTTTGTGTGAACTGATAAGGTTCACTTATTGACAAGTTTTTTGTAACCCTGTCCAACATTGAAATGGTTTATCTGTACTAAAGAATTGAATTTGAAAAAAAATCTTTACTTGCAGATCTTGGTGAAAGAAGGTTGAAATCTAAAATTGTTCCAATTTAGCTTAACTTTGGCACACAGCCTGGGTTTGTGTAAGAAACATAGTTGTGCATTTATTTCTTGACCTGCTTAATTTCGAGGAAGTAGCTTATTACTTTTTCTCCATAAACTGAACTCACTCAAGTGAAGCAGGAGTGATTTCACTTGTTTTCTGTGTGAATTAAAACAAACAAACAAAAAAACAACCAGCCATCAGCTAAACTGTTGTTAAGGATTTCAGTTCTATAAAGTAAAAATAGTGCCGGTCAATTCTTGGAATTTCAGCTTTCAGATCAAGAAATAAATGCACCACAATGATTCATATACCTACAGGTACATGAAAACCAGCCTATGCACCAAAGTTGAGCCAAATTGGAACAAATTTAGATTTCAACCTCAAATTGTCACTTATCCCCTTTTTTCACCGAGCCCGTCAATCAATAGTATTTTTTGACTTTTAAAAAGGAAATAAAAATCAAATGGCCTTGGGAAGCTTTAACTGAGGAATATACTTTATAGCTTTCAACTGATGAATCATCCAACTTCATAAGTTATTTAAACTTTTGCTGCCCTGAACACCAGCCAGCCCTGAAGCTCTCACTATCTGGAACTGAAAGCCATTTCTCTTGGATTTAATGTTTTACAGTTACACTGAAGCTGTAATCTGCTACTTTGATAGTGGGATTCTGCTGTATATGCCATAGGTGCGTGAAAGCAACTCCAGTAGCCAAAGTGGTGCGATTGTATTTCTAACCTAATTTTTATTCCTTCCTGACAGAGGCTTTGCCTGAACGAGTACCATTTAAAGAAATTATGCCTCCTGATTCACAAATGTAATTGGTATGGAATGGTATATCTAACATCAGCAATGGTTCTTCCACACAAGAGTTTGAAGGGTTTTGCTTTCATTGCTGTTCTGTTAGTTTTGACGATCTTCTTTGTATACTGTATGACATGGTATACCAATACAGTGAAAAACACAAACAAAGATTTGAACCTTTTTGAGGGCAGCATCACCAGTACAAATTATGACACAAACTTTAAAAAACGTTTGCCAAATGCAATCATCATTGGTTCAAACAAGTCAGGAACCAGGGCACTGTTAGTTTTCCTTAAAATACACCCAGACATAAGGGCGTGCCCAGTTGAGGTGCACTTCTTTAACCAAGAGGAGAACTATGCACGGGGCTTGGACTGGTACAGACAGAGGATGCCAAAGTCAAGTACAAAGCAATTGACCATAGAAAAAACTCCAGCTTACTTTATAACCAGCAACGTTCCGGAGCGCGTGTTCAATATGTCAAAGGATGTAAAACTCTTGGTTATAGTCCGAGACCCAACCGAGAGAGCAATATCAGAATATACACAGTTAGCGCTGAAACACAACAGTTCTCTCCCGCCATTTGAAGAGTATGTTGTAAAGAATGGAAATGTCATAAATGACAAGAGAAGTGTTGTAAAAACTGGAGTTTATATCAGACATTTGCGTCACTGGATGAAATTTTTCCCACTTTCACAGATTCATTTTGTCAGTGGAGAGCAGCTTGTCCAAAACCCAGCTCCAGAGTTAAACCTGGTGGAAAATTTTCTGAACTTGAGACCCATGATAACCGAAAAAAACTTCTACATTAATAAGACAAAAGGGTTTCCTTGCTTCATTGGAAAAATTGGATTACATGGAAAGAAGAAAACGGGCTGTTTAAAAGGTAACAAAGGAAGAAGGCATGTTCAAGTTCACAGTGATGTACGAGCTCTGTTACAAGATTACTACCGACCATTTAACAATGAGCTGTACAGTGTGGTAAAAAGGAATTTTCATTGGCCATGAACATGCAACACTGACATCCAACATCCATTGGTTATACATATTTTTAAGGGAGTTGACTGATTAAATGGAAATGTCAAGGAGTGAGCGATAACAGAACAGAGGCCACTTTGGTCCACCACATTTACACCTCAGAACTCTTTGTAGAACTAGGTATATCACGATAGGCAACGATGTTATAACAGCATGCAAATAAGTAATTCTCTATTCAGTAGTTCAGGCAATGTGAAATAATTACTATCTAGACAAATAGAGAATATTACACAGTGGCAAGAAGATATGAATTTTATTTTCCAGTGGTAAAAACAATATTTTACGAACAACCGCAGCAAGCTGAGTAAAATGTTTTTTTTTATCACGAGAAAACAAAATTCATACCTTCAAGCCGCCATGTAGTTTTCTTTTTATTATATAGACACAAGTATTTTTGCACAAACAACAGGGTAAAAGTGGGAAATAGTTTCATTGATATCCTCACTAGGGAGGATATGGAAAATACGCCACTCGAGTCCTGGATGTAGTTTCACATGAACTTGATGAGTGGTCTATTTTCCAATAAAACACCCTTGTTTACATAATAGTATTTTTCATTTGCTATATAGCCTCAAGTAAGCTAGAAAGTACAGTGGTAAAAAAATACCAATTTCCGTTTTGTAGCTGTAACACCAAATTGTCAAAAAAGTGGCAAACTAGACACTTACTCAGGGGCACCCAAGAGAAAATTTAAGCAAAATACTTCAAAAATTGTTTCCTTTTTTTCAGATTGTTTCAAGGCTTTTTAAAGGGATATTTGTGTTACCTAAAACAGGTTGATCTGTTCGTATTATTTGGCTAAAAATTGAAGTCCGGGCCCGCTGTAATTGGCCTCAGCTGTTGCGGTGTCCCTGCCAACCCCCTTCTTTAGTTTAATTACGTTGTATGTTTTGTTTTCTTTGGCGAAGCTAATAAAATAAAATAAATAAGTCGCAGAAAATTTTAGGAAACAGAATCTCAATTGCCGAATTTCCAAGATGCTGATGGCTTTCCAAAAATGGTTACAACTGACCATATTTTGCACCCTACACAAAATATTTGCCCGCTCCCAAAACAAAAGGAATTAATTTTACCACGTAACGAACGTTTGCGGTGACATTTTGCTGAAGAAAACTCTAGTGTTTGGTCACAGATAAATCCAAATTTCTGAGGAAATTAAGGTCTTCCAAACAGATATTTCATCAAAACAAACCGTTGGGTGCCCCGGAAAATCTAATGCAGAAGTCTGATGACTGTGCAATCACTGTTTTAGTCCTGTACCTTTAATTACTGTTATAACACTTGTGTACGTGTACTTATTTATTTACACATGCACACAATATTCAGTTACATGGTAAAATACTGTACTTCAAGTATATTTATGATGCAGTCGGAAGACCAAAATTCAAAATCTACTCATATCAAATTCAAATTGATACAGGTCTTACCAGAATTGCTGCTTAGTATGTCATATGATGGTCTTTGCCATTTTATGTCTGCCCAACTTGGTTTTATGGCTTCATACATTTTAGTGCCAGTAAAATAGAAGCAGCGTAGCTACATGTACGTGTACCAAGCTACGCAAACAAATTTCTCAGTGTTCAGGTAAGAACACCAATAATAAACAAACTCAAGTGTAACTTTCTTATTCTTTGATTTTTATTATTAATTTTATATATTCAGTAACAATTTGCTACTATTTTTTGACTGCAACCTTTCATTCACTTATGTCCAGGTTCGAACACTATTACAAAATTTATGATTCTTGGAGATTTCACAGTTTTCATAATTTTTGCAGTTTTTGTGAAATTCACAGTTCTCATTGTGCCCCTCCTAACCTATTCAACTGCTTTTCTCTGACTTGACGAATTTTACAAACTTTTGAAGTTTTTGTAAAACTCACAGTTCTCACTGGCACCCTCCTAACCTCCTATAGAACTGCTTTTTACTTTCTTTTGAAGTTTTTGCAATTTTCATAGCTGTGTTCAAACCTGACATAATTTAGCTCCTTTCATTCACCAAAATTTTTGCTGTTACTGGAAGGAATAAAATTAAATATTTTAATATACAAGACTGTATTATAGTATATAAATTATATATTATCAGAAATTAAAACCAAAATTAGGACATTATTGTAAAAATTACATACAAGTTGAAATTAGTTACAAATAAAGACAGTAAAACTAAAACAATCGCTATAAAACAATAATTGTTATATAGCGATTATATAATTATTATATAATAACAGTTTACTATGAAATGAGTTTAACAATAATTGTAAATAAAATATAATGGAAATTAAAACTCTACACAGAATTTGTCATTCTTGTTGAAGGGAAGCTGTGTGCCTTCCATTCTGCAAACAGGTCTGATTGAGTTAACAGGTACAGTGGAGACCCACCCTTCAATTACCTATTAGTGCTACTAAGTAAACATTAAAACGACCACTTCTCCTTTTCTCTCAAGGATATATCTTAAGCAATGTGAGCACCCCATTAACATGTCCCCATGTTTGTGACCTGCTGGTCATCTCAGTTTTATATAGTTATATACTGCACTATTGTCCTAAAGCAGGACTTCACATTTTTAAAACTTTTAGCACTTTTAGCACTTCACATTTTTAAAAACTTTGACATTGCTACAAGTGCTGACATTTTATTGTACAATTCAAAACTTTTATCATACAAAATATGCCTTTGAGATAAAATACCATTCAAACATTTGGATCACTTATATTCACATACCCTACCATTACCAAGATTTAAAAATCATGTAAAGAAGTCCCTTACACAGTGCTCAACACTAATGCAAGTCTGAGACTAAAGTAAAAAGACATTGTGCTGTAAAAATAGGCTCACACAAGCATAGGATGATATCCCAGGGCTACAAAATATTTTCTTTCAGAAGGTTTCATCAGGCACCAGTTTACTATAACTAAAGAACATGCAATCCATACAGGTCCTGTAACACGGATGTCACCTTGGAAAAGGCTACACACTCACTTCCATGTTGTATGTAAAAGAACCGTTAGAGGACCATTTAGTTATCAAACTGCCATACTCTTTTTGTGTAGCGAGGAATTAAAACCATGAGAATATTTCAACCTTTTCTAACCTTTAAACCTCCCTGGACAAGGAGTTTCCCCTTTAGTCCCCTTGGTGATAATGCTTTTAGTGTCAAGCACTAAAATAATTTGTATTCTGAGTGAAGACTTTTCAATATAATAACTTAAAACATGTCAAGTAATGGAAGATGACACCAGTATGAACGAACACAATCTGGCATACAGGCCTTGGATCTTTGAACAGTGATGAATTTCTTCACTATAACAAAGTGCATTTTGCACATTTAGAGGCACGCTGGGAATCCGAGGTGCTATTGATGATGAGCTTACTTTCCTGGGAAGATTTGTAGCTTTTCTTGGTGCTTGTGGAGCCGACATCTGATGAATCTCTATGGGCTATCAAAAATAAGATTCAAAGAGATCAGAACTTTCACCAAGATAAGGTTACCTATCCAAACATTACAGATGTAGGTGTCCATATCCGTTTCTTGCCTTAGTTTGCTTGAGTCACTTGACAATGGAATTTCCAGACAAGTTAATCAAACCGCATACATTACATTATACATGACTACATGTATATCTCCTGTACTAGATAATCACATTTTGAAGTGATGGTGAGATGTGAATGAAGCAATAACCAATTAAAATTACACCCAAAAAATACAAATGGCCCCAAACAAAAAAATACCACCATGCCATTTTTCATATCCAAACAGAATCTCAAAACAATCCAAGAAACAAAACTTTAAGACTCCTTGAAATAACACTGTGATTTCAGGGTTGGAAATTAGCACTCCCCTACCCACCAATGCAGGTAAGAATCCCATTGGGTGAGAACAAAAATTAAAAATAACAGATGTCTCAACTGATAGGTAAATAAGATTTTCACCTTGACTTTGCTTATCATCATTCTGTCACCACCGTCACCCCAGCGATTTTTTCAAGTATAGTAACGTACCAATATTTTGGTTGAAAATACTTTCATTTTTTAGTGCTTTCTCCACCATAAGATTAAAAGATTGAAAAAAAAAATGGCAGCCACTTTTTACGTAATGTAAATGTTCTGAATGAAACAATGAATATATGAATATCAGATATTAGAACTGCGGGATGAAGAATTCAATGTAAAGAAGATCGTCGCAGTTATAGACGCAACTTTTGTAGTTGCGAAAGAAGGCCTGAAAAAAAATTCAGGCTCGTACAGGATTCGAACCCTTGACCTCTGCGATACCAGTGCAGTGCTCTAACCAATTGAGCTAACAAGCCAACTGAGAGCTGGTCATTTACTCAGTTCATTATAAACCCATGAAGGATCATATATTCATTGGATTTCATCTTCATCCTTCACGGGTTTATAATGAACCGGCTAAATGACCAGCTCCCAGTTGGCTTGTTAGCTTAACTGGTTATAACGCTGCAACGGTATCGCAGAGGTCAAGGGTTAAAATCCCGCACACACCTGAATATTTTTCAGGCTTTCTTTTTGCAACTGTAAAAATTGCATCTATAACTGTAATGATCTTCTTTACATTTAATTCTTCATCCCATAGTTCTAATGTATGATATTCATATATTCACTATTTCATCTTCATCCTTCACGGGAAATAACGAACCGACTAAATGACCAGCTCCCAGTTGGCTTGTTGGCTCAAGTGGTTAGAGTGCTGCACCAGTATTGCAGAGGTCAAGGGTTAAAATCCCGCACAAGCCTGAATATTTTTTCAGGCTTTCTTTTTGCAACTGCAAAAATTGCATCTATAACTGTGATGATCTTCCTCACATTTAATTCTTCATTCCACAGTTCTAAAACATGATATTCATATATTCATTATTTTATCTTCATCTTTCATGGGTAATAACGAACTGACTAAATGACCAGCTCCCAGTTGTCTTGTTGGCTCAATTGGTTAGAGCACTGCACCAGTATCGTAGAGGTCACGGGTTTGTGTCCCCTACAAGCCTGAATATTTTTTAGGCTTTCTTTTCGCAACTGCAAAAGTTGCTTCTATAACTGCGATGATCTTCTTTACATTTAGTAGGGGCTTTTTTTTATTCTCAGAATTTTCTGGGGGCGACTCTATTAGATATGGTATTAGATATGGGGCATTAAATTGAGAGAGGCATTTATTATGTCTTCCCAAACAAGTATTAAAAACAAACTGTTCAACTTTTCTTATGATATCATTATTCTTGTGATACGAAAACGTTACAGTAAAACACCTTAATGTTGTTTCCAAAAATGAAAGTAATGAAACAATACACAAATCGAGCATCTGCACGCTTCCAGTGAAACGCCTAAAATCAGATTGTAATAATGAATCAATCGGAATATTTGAAAATTGAATAATGAAAAATTCTTCAAATTTGGATATATCACGTAGAGTTGCTTTTTCCTTAAATAAATGAAATAAAAAAGTGGGGTCACCAAGTTCGTTTAGGAGGAAACGACCATTTATTTCTCTGAGCAGCTCAGCTTTCATAGAAAACCTATAGAGTTCCAAACATGCATGATGCAAAAAATGATGCACAGAAAGAATGCGCAATGCAACTGAATGGAATCATCTCAATTTCACTGTCCTCATCAATATTAGAATGAATATCAGGACGATTTCATTGGATCAGCTCGTCTCATTCAGCCTTCTCTTCGCAAAAGGCATTTACTTAGATGGGGCATTTATTAGATAAAAGGAGTTTATTAGAGATCTAGAGCCTGGGCATTTATCTTAAAATTCCTATTTCAGAGGGGCGTTTATTAGATCATTTACGGTACACCATGTACTTTCACTTGCATCAATTAATGTGCCATTATAGGGAATGGAATCAATTAGAACCCAAGAAAACATTGGCCTGCAGTGGATATTCCAAATCAGGGTGCGACACATGCAGACTGCAGACTTGCAGACCTGCAGATTTGCAGACTCGCAGACCTGCAGACCCAGAGAGAGGACTCAGAGTTTTGCAGACTTGCTAGGCTCGATTTCCAGCCATTTGCACAAAATGCCTATAAAAGTATTAATTAATTATTTTGGGGTTAGAAGGCCTACGCGACTCCTACTTCACATCTTTGTTTGCTGCGCCTTATATTATTATCTCGGTCTTTTAACCAATTTTGCTTCGTGTTTTTGTGGTGGGTTTAGTTTGGAGGATTTTTACATGTATATGGTGACTGAATTGAGCCGTTACAACTTAGGCATAGCATTTTTTAAGACTTTGATCTCCAGGTCATATCTGATCAATTTTCTGATAACTGGTGGCCGGATTCTTGTAGCTCGCATGTACTGTTTGTTATTCTTAGTTAAATTTGACCTCTGATCATTTGTTAAGCGACTTAATGTGATTTCTATGCCCCTTTCGGCATATTAGGTATGTTGAAGCTATCTTGTTTAGGAACTTGATAGAGTTTTTTCAGCCTCTCATCTTTGTATTTGTGACAAATTATAAAGGATTTGGAATATTATGTGCAACATGATGAGTTTCCCTGTTGATGTTTGTAACGCCAGGCCCGGCTTATTTGTATGATTCTGTTGCAGGATGTTGTGTTTCACATCACAGAGCGTGACCCATAGACCCTTTTCGTCATGAAACTGAAGTTGTAGCTTGTTTCCAGCTATGCAACATGCAATAGCTGGCTGAACTCTGCTTCAGTGAAACATGTGTGAGTAAGCTCCTCTTGAAACTGAGAGTTTCGTGTCTAGGAGCTTTATATCTTTCCTCCTGTTCTTAGCAAGTCTATCCGGCAACCGCGTGTTTGTGTATGCCAATATGTACAGGCAAGACCATGGTTTCGACTCTCCACGTGGGTCTCAAGTCTGCAAGTCTGCAGTCTGCATGTGTCAGTTAACAGGATTGACTTTGTGAGTTGCTCTTATGCAAGCTCATGTGCTTTACGAGAATGACAAGACATTCTGCTTGGCATAGGTTTTCCATTTATACCCACTGTGCAGAAGAATCCACTGGTTATCAGAAAATTGATCAGACATGACCTCGAGATCAAAGTCTTAAAAAATGCGATGCCTAAGTTGTAATGGCTCAATTCAGTCACCGTATAAAAATCCTCCAAATTAAACCCACTACAAAAACACAAGAAGCAAAATTGGTCAAAAGACCGAGATAAGGGGCCGCGAACAAAGACGTGACGGAAGTAGGAGTCACATAGGCCTTCCAACCCTATATTATAACTTTTATAGCCGTTTTGTGCAACTGGCTGGAAATTGAGCCTAGCAAGTCTGCAAAACTCCGAGTACTGTCTCTGGGTCTGCAGGTCTGCAAGTCTGCAGGTCTGTAAGTCTGCAGGTCTGCAAGTCTGCAAGTCTGCAGTCTGCATGTGTCACACACCGATTCCAAATTGTTTTTTGGTGAGTGAAAGCCAAGCAAGGCGAGCACATTTTTTAAGTCACTCATCCAGATGGCAAGTGCTCTCAATCCTGTGATTACATGGCATCCTAGTACTCTGTATGACTTCAAACTGGCCAAAGTAATTAAATATTTGTATCAGTTTGTTGTGTCTGGGATGCATTAAATCAGTGTCATAAATTTGATTTTTCTCTTACTAGTTTCAGATTAGTAAGGATATAAAGAATATTTAATTGAGTTCATACTGATATACTTACAAGTCAACATTTAATATATTAATATATATTAATATATTTCTGACAGTCCTTGATAATTCATTGGTTTTCTGATGAGCTGAGATTTAGGGAGAGATTTATACTGGTATTGAGCAAACAACCCATTTGATCAGTGCAAACCCCCTTGGGAAATACATACCCTTTGATCAAAGTAAACAGCATTTAATAAGACAGTGTAAGCAGTCTTTATTAAGTACAGTCAGAAACTCATAAGGCCTTGTTTAAGTCCTTGAGTTTCTGATAGAGTGTAAACTTAAGCTGGATAGATAAGCCATAATTTATCCATATACAAGGAACAAGCCACCACCAGAGTTCCCTGCTTATAGACCAGGTCATTTTATGGTTTTCCGTTGATTTACCTAGTAAGTATTATTAAAGTGGGTATACAGATATGTGGATATACAGTCTGGAAAACACCCCTCAGTTTGATTTACCTTAGTATGTGTTAAACTGGATAATAATTTCATGCAGACAACTGTGTATCAACATATCCAATCCACCTTGCTGGCTAGGTACTCTGTAGTTAAACCAGGCTGCAGCCCGACGGCCTCTGATTTGTGTAAACCACAGGGGGCCCACTCAAACTCTGTGACCGTTTGTAGTTTCAAAATTATGAGGGAATGTATGAGAAAACCGAAAGGTTTCTATAAAGTGAAATGATGCGAGAAATATTAACATTTAAGTTCAAAATAAACATAATCTTACCTTAATCGTTGTCTTTTGTTGTCATTGTGCCTCTAAACAACAAGTATTTATTTAGCGATTTCCAGGGTTTAGCAATGCGATCGACTGTACGTAATAAGAGGAAAAGAATGGAGGAAAGCCAGATTTCAGACCGGCCCAGCGCTGAGCCAATTTTCACCAAACTCCGTACCAGAAAAGCTGATGGGTTGATCTTTCTTCTCCTGTCATTCAACTGCAAATTCATCAAAAACTCGAAGCGCTAGCCACCAGATAAAAACATGAAATCCAGCAATCGAAGCTCCAAACATCCGCAGCTGGAGTTTTGTATGCTGGCCTGTAACTGTCACGCCGCTTGCTCTTTTCTGATTGGATGCGTTGGAACAATGCCCTATCATAAACTCGTCCTGCGGGAGGGGAGGCTTGAGCTAACAGGCAGCAGTGCTCTTTCTACTAACTAGCCGCAGCACGAAACTCCAGCCACGGATGTTTGAAGCTTCGATTGCTGGATTTCATGTTTTTATCTGGCGGCTAGCGCTTCGAGTTTTCGATGAATTTCCAATTGAAGGGCCCGGTGGAAAAAGGGCGTAAGTGAGGATTTGAGGTTAAAATCGAAATTGCTCCTATTTAGCTGAACATTGGCACACAGGCTGGTTTTCATCTGAGGAACGCTGTTGCGCACTTATTTCTTGACCTGAGATCTAAAATTTGAAGAATTAGCGTATTACTTTTGCTTAAAACTGACACAAAGAAAACAACAGGACCGCGGATTCTTGGTTGAATTCCTTTGTTTTAGTTCAGGCAGAGAACAAAAGAAATCTTTCACGCATCACTTGAGCGAGTTCAGTTCAACAAAACTTTTCATGCAAAAGTAAGACGCTAATTCTTCAAATTTTAGATCTCAGGTCAAGAAATAAGTGTGCAACAGCGTTCCTCACATGAAACCAGCCTGTGTGCTAATGTTCAGTTAAATAGGAGCAATTTCGATTTTAACCTCAAATCATCACTTACGCCCTTTTTCCACCGGGCCCTTCAATTGAATGATAGGAGAAGAAAGATCAACCCATCAGCTTTTCTGGTACGGAGTTTGGAAGCGGTGCAATGCGAATTTCCTGGTGAAAATCAGCTCGGCACTGGGCCGGTCTGAAATCTGGCTTTCCTCCCTTGTTTTCCTCTTATTACATACAGTCGATCGCATTGCTAAACCTTGGAAATTGCTAATACTCGCTGTTTAGAGGCACAATGACGACAAAGCACAACGATTAAGGTAAGATTATGTTTATTTTGAACTTAAACGTAAATATTTCTCGCAGCATTTCACGTTATTAGAAACCTTTCGGTTTTCTCATACATTGGGTGGTTCCAGAAAATATCCATACCCATACCACGGGCGGCATCTCGGAATTCCGAAGGGGAAGTCTCTTCAAGAAAAACTCGTCAAAAACGACTTATCTAAGGACGATGATTCACTCGTAAACACGAGACACGTTCAACTCAATCAACATGCCGGAGACACATTTCAATGGTCATGGTCAATAATTAAAAGTGTTTATGGTAACATGACGGCTGAAAGCTGTTCATTTGCCAGTAGATCGGTCACAAAAACGATTGTAGGCTTTTCTTCAATTGTTTTGCTCGAATACAATACTGTAGATCCCAGCAAAGGGTTTTCAGCCCCTATATTAAAGCAGATACCCCCGAGCCACATGTGAAATTGTTGCGTTACATACCATGCGACGTTCATTGAAAAGGTCAGATTTCACGCGTTATGCAAATTTGATGCGCTTTTGATCAGACTACATTCACTATTTTGTACAAATTCTTTTAAAGTTGTCATTGACTTTGAATTTCAATGTGAGTTTCATTTACTATTTTAATTTTAATCGAAGGATAAAGTGCGGGGAAAAAGTTTGATTTGTTCTCACGCAATTTATTTGAGGCCGCAGTACAGTACGCAAATTGCGTTCACTGTGGACTAAAAATAATTGCATGAAAAAAGCTTGCTATTTTACTCTAATTCTTTTCGTAACATCATAACCTTCGATTTTTAGAAAAGGTTGCATTCAACAGTTTCGCTTTTGACGGCAGGTTTGAGTCTGGCAAACGCAATTATGAATTTCCAATTTCAATTCTGAAAATTTTAGCTTTGTTGTTAACATTTTACGTCGCATTCGGCACGCAAATTATTCACGGCAACCCTCGACACCAAAAATTATAGACACACGTTTAAACATTGGACCAAGCGTTGGAATGACTTTAAAGCCGTTTGAGTTTTCTAATGTTTATAAACGGATTATCGGTAGTGTACGTTTTGCCGTGGAAGGTTTATGCAATGTCGGCCGCTGTTTGTCATCACGCAACATTGATTGTTTGCTGTGCTGAATGTACGTTTTTTTTCTTTCGGAGGGAGCGAAAGGATTAATTTCCGTTTAATAAAGGTGTTTGGAATATAGAGAGAGCTTTTCAAATCAGTTGGAAGAAAAAAGCGCCAGTTCCTCAGGGGGGTTTGAATGATTACGGAATCCAAAGGCATGGGGGGGTAGAACTGTTTGGAATTCCGAGGGTACGGGGGGGTTGAGCATTTTGGAATTTCCTAAGGCAAGGGGGGGTCTAGATGAAGATGCCGCCCGTGGTAAGGTATGGATATTTTCTGGAATCACCCATTCCCTTATAATTTTGAAACTACAAACGGTAACACAGTAGTTTGAGTGGGCCCCCCGCCCCCGGGGTGTAAACAGCCTTGGATCAGTGTAAACATTCACGGAATTGGTATTCACGCATGTATTCAACAGTCTGAGGTATTGTGATATCCTGGATAGAATTGACTTCGCACTGATAACTCATAATTATGCTGTATAAACAAAATACTTACGATAACCCTTCAAAGAGATCAACACTTACATCGTCTTAATTTCCTTTTGCTGCTTGTAATAGTTGACTGATCGACCTTTGAATACCCAATAAGTTCGATATAGTTTACGGCACGACCACTGCCCAAAAACGTTCGTTCATAATAATCAGAAACTTTCAATTCTTTTTCTTTGCCATTGTCCACTCGAAAAACAAACTGATAAACACCTGGTTCGAGAGATGGACAGACGCAGAAGCTTCCTCCATCTGCATTCCACTGTTCTAGATTATATGTGGAATACTTCTCGTTCTCATCCACAACCTCGTCGTCATCAAAATGATCTTGATAGATGTCCTCGGCCTTGCTTATCAGAAGTTGGACGTGTTTCGTGTCTACATGAGGTTCAGGTTTCCACGCAAATCCTGTGGTTATGTGCATCGTTTCCATAAGTCACAAAGCGTGCACCTTAGCAACACCACTAGCTTCGCATACTGAATTTCTCAATTCCCAGTCGAGTCTTTAGTAACTCCCCAACTTTACACGTACGTGTTCTTCATGTCAAGCCAACATATAGTCTCCCTACTAAGAACTTATCTACTTTGCTCCCTTGAGGTGCTCTGCTCGCTTGAGATGCTTGAGATGCTTGAGGTGCTTTGCCTGCTTGAGGTGCTTTACCTTGCTTGGGGTGCTTTGCTTGCTTGACATGATTTGCTTACTTGAAGTGCTTTGTTTGCTTGAGGTGCTTTGCTGGTGCTTTGCTTGCTTGAGATGCTTTGCTTGTTTAAGGTTCTTTGCTTGCTTGAGCTACTTTGACTACTTGAGGTGCTTTGCTTCCCCGGGGGGGGTACTCGGAAAAATTTTGATGGGAGTGTGCCGCTGGGACTCTGAAACCCTTAACCTATACCAGACCACGTTCATGTCGTTTTTGCAACCCTATTCTAGACTAGATGCCAAAAATCCCTACCCTATCCCAGACTAGCTATTTTCGAGCTATCCATCAGAAATATAACCACACAGTGCTTTTAATGGAAAACTATCTCTCGATCAACAATATTGTCACGATTTCATTTATATTTTATATTTCCGAGTTTTTCAAACCCATTAATTAATTCGATTAAATTTTCACACCACCCATTAGTTTCCCGGTAATTGATACCCTAACCTAGACCAAGACTCCCTGATTTCTATACCCTATCCCAGACCAAACTGCTTGAAAACCATACCCTTCACAGCGGCACATACCTATATAGGTTATATATGGGAGTACCCCCCCCCCCGGGTTTGCTTCCTTGAGATGCTTTGCTTACTTGAGGTGCTTTGCTTGCTTGAGGTGCTTTGCTTGCTTGAGCTACTTTGACTACTTGAGGTGCTTTGCTTCCTTGAGATGCTGTGCTTCCTTGAGGTGCTTTGCTTCCTTGAGGTGCTTTGCCTACTTGAGGTGCTTTGCTTGCTTGAGCACAGGCAGCCCAAACTAAGGTTGAGAGCTGCGCATAAATTAGACTGTTGTTTCCACACTATGCATAATAATGGCATCGGCAACATTTAAGAGTTTGTATGGAAATGATACAAAACATCTCAAATTGCCACAAATCAGAAAGAAGTCGAAATAAAAAAGATTTGTCTTACTGCATTGTTGTATTGGTCACTATTGGAGGGCTTCCTGGGCTGGTTTGAAGCTTTTTGGGCAAGAAATTGAGGTTTATATTTTTCATTTTTTCTTGAACGTTTAGCATTAATTAAAGGCAGGAGACAGTTTCACACTGCACCTCACTTGAGGTTCGGTAAATTCCATCACAATAAACGAATCGCCCTACAACTTCAAAGGTGTATTCTTGGGTCTTGCGCATACCTCTGTTCTTTCTCATGGGTTCCAGATCCTCTTTTAAGCCGTCAAAAATCCCTCTTAAATACGAAACTCGCCTTTCCTGGTATGCGTTTTCATTTGAAGTGCACACATGAATCATTGCGAGCCGCGTTTCGACGACAAAATGTCCCTCAGCCGGGGAGAGGCTGAGTGAGATTGTCCACAAGCAGAAGGTGACACTGTTTTTTCCACGCTTTGAGACGTTTTGTATCATTTCCATACAAACTCTAAAATGTTGCCGATGTCATTATTATGCATAGTGTGCTGATGTCATTATTATGCATAGCGTGGAAAAAACAGTCTAATTTATGCGCAGCTCTCAACCTTAGCTTGGGCTGCCTGTGGCTTGAGGTGCTTTGCCTACTTGAGGTACTTTGCTTGTTTGAGGTGCTTTGCCTACTTGAGGTGCTTTGCTTCCTTGAGGTGCTTTGCTTGCTTGAGGTGCTTTGCCTACTTGATGTGCTTTGCTTACTTGAGGTGCTTTGCTTGCTTGAGGTGCTTTGCCTACTTGAGGTAGCTTTGCTTACTTGAGATGCTTTGCTTGCTTGAGGTGCTTGCTTACTTAAGGTACTTTTCTTTAACCTTTCCATTATTTTTAGCAATCATGGAAAACCTTCAAGTATTCCCGATTGCTTCCAATGACTTTCAAGAACAGACGATCATTAACCACACCCGACCCTGATAAAGATTTGACAGGGTGATTCCGCACCTGCCCTGCAATCTTTTCTTTAATTTTAATTCATCAATAACTTCTTCCCTCTATGATTTTGCTAGACGGATTTCAAAGTCAGAGGCAAAGCGTGCGAAGTTTATGTTTTCAGCCCAAAAGCTCAGAAGGAAAAAAATGTCAACTAGATTTTTACAGCGATGTTTCTTCATTTGTTCTGGCCGTAATGTTTCGCCTCAAGAATAAAGTCAAATATTTGTTTAAATCCGTTTGATGTTAATTTTTTCTTTTAATGCCATTACAAAGACTGCAGGTAGCACAGGATCTGATTCCTGCTTGAATTTTAAAATCAGAACAAATACACGGTTTTTTCAGTTCGTCTCCTTTGCTTATCTATTTGTGTCCTCTATGGTTTTCTCTTATTTCGCCTCGAATTGGTCCGAAAACCATACAGGACTCAAAACGACGAGCAGAGGAGACCGGATGAGAAATTTTTTATTCAAGAGTTGTTAGCTCTTTAAATTTCAAGTAGGAAACGTTTTTCCCCATACAAATCCTCATAATTTCGTCGTTTAACGCAACGGTTGCAGTAACGCTCAAATTAAAACAGTCTGACAATTAATGCTGTAATAAAGGTTATCAGCGCCAGTTGAATAATTCTGAGATCCTGGAATACCTGCGCAAACTCTTCGTCAATACACTATTAGAGTACACCGAGTTGCTACGTTGGTGAGGGAGCGAAACACCAACATTTGGTTCTATCAGCTAAGGAGATAAAGTGAATTGGACACGTAAAGAGTTATTTCATTATCTGACAGTCTTGATTATGGATTGCCGAGTACAAGGAAAGTCATTGGAAGCAGTCGAAAATACTTGAAGATTTTCCATGATTGCTAAAAATAATGAAAACGTTAAAGAAAAGTGACGTGGGCCATGTTTTGTCACGTATGACACATGGATGTCTAGGCCATATCAAACTGTGACGTAATAATGACGTCATGTTGTTACACATAGACGTTGCATCGGAACCTGCATTCACACCTGCACACCGGCACCTGCACACCTGCACTAACACCTGCAGATTATTAATTCGTCCGCTATCGACAAGAATCATTACTTATAACGGACTGCATGAAAGTCGAATTGTTTTCGCTTGTTATTTTTTTGGGGATAGCTATTCTGAAATAACAGAATATAACAAAAACGATAAAAAACTGTATTTATCCCAAACTTGGCGAACGAATTCTTAAACCGTAATATCTTAAAATATTACAACTATAATAAAAGAAAGCTTTTTTCCTGTTAATTGTATTCCTATGCTTTATGAGACCTGATTTTGCACAACTGATGATTGTTTACCGCTGTTTTGGAGAATTAAGTTCGACTGATTAAGGTTGACGTCTGAATCAACTGTCGAACTTAATTATTTAGGTCGACCCAAATGGCAATTAGGTTCAGCACATGTAAAGTTCGACGTTTGAACCGGGCCTAACTTGTTTTTTCTGGGCAAAGCCATTTTGGAAACATTTACATTTACAATAAGCTTACAGCTTATGTGACGCATAAAAACAATCCGCCAGATTTCAGCCACAGCGAGTCAACACCGCACCATCATTGAAACTAACCAATGAAAAAATTCGACTATTTCCCGAGAGGTCCGCAGAATGAGACAGTTTCAAATTTATTTGGAGATGTATTGTCGAGATCCTTCAACGTTATTGGTCAGTTTATGAAAAAATGTTGCCTTCTTTTGTTCTCAATTAGCGTGGCGATTGGTCAATTTTCTTCCAAGTGGCCGGGTTCGAGTAGCTGCACTGTAATTTTATTGATAAACACAACATTTTGTATGTCAATCACTTTGGCTTTAGAGAAAAACATTCTAATATGCATGCAACTCTTATGATTAAAGATAAAATCCAGAGAGCTATAGAAGATGACTTATTTTCCTGTATGATTTTCCTTGATTTCTTAAAAGCCTTTGATAAGAAAACTAAAGGCGCGGACACACGATGCAACATTACGCGCAACATCGCACACAACTTGAAAGTTGCACCGTGTGTCCACCCTTAAAATCAGTTGCGCGCAACGTTGCATGCAACTGTTGCTCCTACTTCTGCAACATCGCACGCAACTGTTTCACCGTGTGTCCATCATCTGCAACATTGTGCGCAATTTCGTGACGCAAAAGTTGCGCGCAATGATGCATCGTGTGTCCGTGCCTCAAGTCATTATGGAATCCGTGGAATTGCAAACGACTGGTTTACTTCTTATCTGCACAATAGGAGGTAATATGTTTCTACTGGTAGCACTAAGTCTGATGAAAATTGTTAATACTCATGGTGTCCCTCAGGGTTCTGTGTTAGGCCCTCTCCTATCTCTCTTTTATAACAATGACTTCAGCAATTGCAGCAAATTATTTGACTTTCTCATTTTTGCAGTTGGTACTAATTCCTTTTACTCCAATCGTAGTATATAGAACTGGAGGCCGTTGTTAAAAAGAATCTTAAATTTCTCTCTAATTGCCGGCTTAAAGCAAACAAGCTCTCCTTAAAATTTAATGTCGACAAGACAAATTTCATTATTTTTCGCCCCCCTCAAAAGTCAACAAGCCATGTGGTCAAATTGTTAATTTCTAACGGGAGCTTAAACAAGAAAAATTGATTAAATAATTAGGACTACATAGAGTGTTTTTACTTAACCCGTGAAATAGATAGTAAACTTATACGCAGTATTACACTCTAATTTCACTGTTTTCTTTTGTTTACTTGTAACTATTTGGCACTAATTGTTACGCACTATTTCACGGGTAAAGTAGAATCACTCTATTGACTCACACCTTAGCTGGAGGTTCCATATTTTGCGTATATCAAAATAAAATTAACCGTTGCATTGGAATACTTTCTATAATTAGGTACTATGTTAGCCAACAAGCCCTTATTCAGTTATATTACACACTAAGTTATCCCTTCTTGGCTTATAGCTTAATTACCTGGGGGAATACATATCAAACCTCTCTACGGCTTCTTATTATCTTACAGAAAAGAGCAGTTATGATAATAACTTTTTCTGATTATAAATCCCACCCTAGTCCTCTCTTTCAGCTTCTTTCGTAAGTTAGGGCAACTTAAATTATGAGATTCAATATATTTGGACAGTGCTTTCTTTTATGTCTGACTATTATTCAAAAAGGCTCCCAAATACTTTAAGACTTGTGACAGTAAAACTTCTTAGAGGCCAGATTAGCCTGTAAGAAGTCAAGCAACACAAGTACACCAAGTCACTCAAGTACACCAAGTCACTCAAGTAAGCCTAGCAAATCAAGCACGCCAAGTAAATCAAGCACTGCCAAGTAACTCAAGTAAGCCAAGTAACTTGAGCAGGCAAAGCATCTCAAGCAAGCAAACACCTCAAGTAAGGAAAGCATCTCAAGGAAGCAAAGCACCTCAAATAAGCAAAGCACCTCAAGCAAGCAAAGCACCTCAAGTAGTCAAAGTAGCTCAAGCAAGTTAAAGCATCTCAAGAAGGCAAAGCACCTCAAGCAAGCAAAGCACCTCAAGTAGGCAAAACACCTCAAGGAAGCAAAGCACCTCAAGTAAGCAAAGCACCTCAAGCAAGCAAAGCACCTCAAGGAAGCAAAGCACCTCAAGCAAACAAAGCACCTCAAGGAAGCAAAGCACCTCAAGTAGTCAAAGCACCTCAACCAAGCAAAGCATCTCAAGTAGTCAAAGTAGCTCAAGCAAGTTAAAGCAGCTCAAGAAGGTAAAGCACCTCAAGTAAGCAAAGCACCTCAAGTAGGCAAAGCATCTCAACCAAGCAAAGCATCTCAAGAAGGCAAAGCGCCTCAGTCAAGGAGAGTACCTTTATGTAGGGAGACTATATGTTGGCTTGACATGAGCTGTTCACACATGATCCCTGGGGAGAACACCAAAGTGAGGCTTACAAATAAACAACATGGCGGCTGCCTTGAGGACTCTCTGTCGTAGGCCTACAAATTATCGTCTAGTTTCAAGAGTGTTTTCAACAGGAACGTACTCCAAAACAGCGTCAGACTTACGTTTGGAGCCGTATGAATTTGTTCACGAGTCTATTTTTACTGACGAACATGCAGAACTTCGAACATCTCTCAACAAATTTATTGAGAAAGAAATCAACCCTTTTGTGGACGAATGGGAAAATGACAAAAGATTTCCTGCCCATGAATTGTTCAAAAAGCTGGGATCTTCCGGATTCTTTGGAGTTAACAAGCCTGCTAAGTATGGTGGACTCGGGCTAGACTATTCCTTCAGTGTTGCTATGGCAGAGGAGCTGGGTAAGGATTCTATTTATGTTGTTGTTGTTTTTTTTTTTTTGAGGGAGGGATGGGGGCGTGGGGTGGGATCGGGACCTGCTACGTATGTATGGCTCTGAATAAGTTACCAATGCGATAAAGACCAACATCGTCATCATCATCATCATCATCATCATTATCATCATCATTATTATTACCTTAAATAAAGGGTTGAAAATAAGTTTTTTGACATCATCTGTATTTCTTCTCCTTGTTTATGTACATTTTTTAAAGTTTCCATGATAGTAATTATATCTTTGTTATCTCAATAGAATTTAAATTACAAAAATTAAGGAAAAATGTAAGCAAAGGGGCATGACAAAAATGTAGTTGTTTGATGTCATGGGCTAGTGGGTTCCTTCTCACTTTGCTCTGCTACATCCAACTTGCTCACCATCAGAAGTGCAAACATAAGATTAATTTGATAGTCAAAAAGAAATTGAACTCACAAAGTTGCAAGTTGAACAAAATCAGACATTTGATTTTTGAACTCTTGATTTTAAATACTAAACTTGAATCCTGTAGTGTTCATTATTCATTAGTACAACGCTAAATTTTGGTGTGCTCCCATTGGTCGAAATCGATCATGTGATGCGATAGTGTCTCTCCTCAGTGGGCGCCTATCAGTGAATAGTGCCCGTCTGGGCAATTTTCGCTCAAAATTTAGTGTTGTACAATAAAAACAATAGAGTTCTTCTGTCTCAGGCCCTACATGTATTTGTGAGGCCCTGTTAAGGGTAAGTTCCGACAAGCGACATGGCCTTGAGACGCCGACATGATAGCCACGAATAAGCGACGAACGACATACTTTTCTGATGAATTAGCAAAAGCAACATGGATAATAACCTAAGCCGACAGTGACTGAGAAGATTCAAAAGCATTTGCGTGACTTGCGTACGCTTTACTATTTTTACGCACAAAAAAATCAATTTCATATGTCTGACATGGGATCACGTACATCAAATGTAAAACGATGTAAAACTATGAACTTCGATCCCACGTGCTCATATGAGTCATATGACATCAGGTCTTTGTCAGGTCAGACAGGTCAGGTTTCCAGGTTCTCCGTCTTTCTTGTCATCTGGATTGCCTTCGATTTCACAGAGGTCGCAAAGGATGCAAGGTCAATCATTCTTGAGAGAAAAAAATGAGAGTTTGGGGAAACACAAAGGTCACAAAGGTGATACAGATCAGAAAAAACACAAAAGTCAGAAAAAGGAGAAGTCCCAAAGGAAAGAGAACTAGGTGAGTGCCTATCAGAGATCATCAAATTAAAACTAAAGGTTTTAATTGACCACTGTCTGTCTTGTCTCTATACAAGGACCTACAAGTCCTACAAGGGCAGGCTGGTACAGTCTTGAGTACAATAGTGACTCAATAATTGTTTTTGTTAAAAACCAGAACAGGCTGCGCTGTTCAAACTTTATTTTGTAAAGGTCTGTTAAGAAAAAGCAGAATAAACAAAGGCAAGGTAATTACTTAGAGACATAAGTAATTTTTATTATGGACATTATGTGGCGTCGTATTTCTATCACTACCATCAGTGACATCTGTCAGTGACCAGAAGTGAATCATTTTTTGACATTTTTGCAATGTTTACAACAAGCCTGTTCCAGGCTCTTAGACAGCTTAGATCTTAGTCATCCCACGTACTATTGTGGAACCTGGAGCAGGCTAATTGACTACAGATTTGCAAGGGATGTATACTTCTTGTCTTCAATATTCAATGCTCTCTCTTTATGAGTGGCATAAAAAAGCAGGGGTGTTTCTTGGTGTTGCCGAAATTATTGTTGTCGCAAAAGCTCCACCAATTCCCTCACTGAAAAAAACTTGACAAATGTCGAATACTAAAGTCCGTGAATGTGACGCAATGGTCGGTAAATAAAAACTTCAAATACAAGTGCTGTGCGAAAACATGACAGAATGTTCGTTGAATCCATGCTATTGATTGCTAAGCCATCTGTAAGAGAGGTCATCCGTAAGGTCCCAGCACTGGTACAGTCGGTTATCCCTGAGACCTTTCGCCTCTACGAGGGTAACGCCAAAGGGCTCCTTGAGAATCCAACTGGCATCTGTGTCGGTGACCACGGGAATCTTTTTATCACTGACAACAAAAAGTCGCGGCCATTCTTTGTGCGCCTGCACTACCCAGTTGATGTCACTGAGGTGTCTAAATTGTTAAAGAGTCCCAATTGTGTTGCGTATACCAGTGGAGTTGTATTTGTAGCAGATACAGGCAACAAGAGGGTGGCATACAAAGCAGTTGGGTGTGCTGTGTTTTTAGAGCCAATTGAAAGAAATTGAAGGTGTCCGAGCTACGGGTTGAATTAGGAAAATCCAGGTTCACTCCTCTGCTAAAAAGTCTTACCTTCTAGTAGCAATGAGCAAGTGGCTTCAGGAACAAAGAAGATGTATTAAATATCATCATCAGACCTTAATACTCTTCTAATGGATAAAGAATTCAAGACACCACTAGCACTTATCGCTGTGGCATCTGACTTGCTTATGGTGTCTGACAGCCATTCTCACTCCATTTATCAAGTATGCATAGACAACAATGGGGCCTTTCTAAAAGGAACAGTAAGCTTGCTTATGAAGCTTCCTGAAGGAGCACAACCTATGGGATTGGCCTTTGACGGAAACATCGTGTACGTTGCTGACTCGAGCAGTAATGGTGGCATCACAAAGTTCAATTCCTCAACTTCTGAAAGCCAGGTGATAGTTAGAAATGGGACACGATTTTGCCATACCTTTCATGGGTTGAATGTGTCCTCGGATGGGAGCGTTATCTTCACAGACCGGACATCTCATGTGGTTTGACGCTTTTCACAGGCAAACTCAGATATCCGAGTGATTGCCAGATCTGGTGCAGACAAGTCACGAGATGGTTCCAGCTTAGCAGCCTCCTTTTCTCAGCCAACAACACTGTGCATTGAAGGCAAATGTATCTTTTTTGTAGATACAGCTGTGGGAGCCATAAAACTCATTAATCCAACAAATTCCCTCTGCAAGTTCCTTGAGCTACTCCATTCATTGTGCACAATGTTTGGCCTACATCTTCACGGAGTTAAAGCAGAATGTCACACCATTGAAGAAGCTATTTCCTCTTTGAGTGAACTAAGTTCATTGATGGACTTATGGGTAGATCAGGTCCAAGACAAAATGGGGAGGAAATCAGCAACGCAGGGACCGCAGGGAACTATATCTGCAAAGTCAACGCAGTGTTAAAATCCTTATAGAGTCATTGTCGTCAATGAAAGATTTTTTCCAAGAGGTAAACCTAGGATTTCAAAGTTATCTTAAGGCCACGGGTGACAAGCTGCTCATGAATAAATTTATAAGGCAAAATTTTGGTGGAGGTCGTACGTTAAAAAACTTTAGATCTTGATCGTTTGGGAGCCAATTTCGTTGAAACTTAATAGAGGGCTTGAGGAATGCTGGAAGTGCAACAAGATTGTTTTTTCTTTGATAAATTGCGTTTCTTTGCGATGCTTTGAGCTTCCAAAATTAAGATTTGGTAAAATGCGACTCCGTGTCCAAGTTTTCTCCTGGTGGAGAAGACAACACTTCTTGATTTTGCCACTAATTGATCAGTTAAAACCTCTATTGTGTCACAACAGAAGCCGATTTTGTGATTTCAAGTTCCACTGAAAGTTATAAGCCTTTAAATTAGTTAAATCGTCCTTGTTTAAATTTGAAGACTTAAAACTTCTGTTAAAAAGCCTGTTTTAAAAAAGTGCTTCTGTTGTGACAACCTACAACACACCTATTTTACCTGTCTCCTGTGTCAGTTCAGGAAACTTTATATCCGCGCTGTATTCTTGGACACAAAATTGGTGGTTTTAGGGCTTCCGAAGGCTTATCGAAGAGACACGATTGTCACCAAGAATATTTTATTATGCAAATTATGGATATAAAAATTAAGAAGCTATTGTTAACACTCCAGAAACAAACAATAGGTTGCATGCAATCTAAAAAAATCATGGGTTTTCCGTCGAAAATAAACGAAAGAAAAAAGCATTGGTGCTGAACCACACACAAAATAGAAAGAGAATTTTACTACCGAAATTTTCAAAGCGGATTTTTTCCGCTTAAACGTAGAAATTATTAAACGCTAATTAAAACAAAAAAGAATGACGAAATCGAACTCTTTTACTTTTCAGTCTGTGGAGCAGTGTACATGTATATATACACAGAAAAAACTTCACGGAGTTCCACTTACGAAAGACCCAGATGTTGATAAATATTGGACACAAAATTGGTGATGTTGATTAATATTCAAGATAGAGATAGAAACAGTATTTAATTTTCGTTTTGTTTTGCTGGAAAAATTCTAAAAAGTTGCAAGTAACATTTCAATTAACAGATAAAGAATAAAAAGAATGGTACAGATACACAAGCGAGCGCTCAACGCATTTATTAATTGTTGTTATTATGAAAATTTTCATTTAACAATACTTACAATACACAATATTTCCTGCCACACGATTAAACGCATGAGCAAAGATGCATAAACCAAAGATTTTATACTGCAGAACTTACTCACGAATATTTCGCGCAATATCGCTATCATTCGTTGCACTTCGTGCATACGCTTTAAATAAATGAATACTAATGATCTGGTCTCTCACCCGCAGCCTTAAACTGGCTGCAACCTTGACTCTTGTGGTGAACTTCTACAGTCAGATGCGCTCAAGAAATGACATGCCCACCGTCTTAGAGTTTGCTTACCTCTTTGTCCCCACTATTCGCGAGTCCGTAAAGCAGTTAACGGACACTGGCTTTGCGTACTACACCTCGCCACACTCTTACTATGAAGCACGTGAGGGTATGAAGATCCCCTTCTGAGACTTGCCATCGGTGCATTACCCAGCCTCCGTGGAGATGAGCAAAGAGGATCAAAAGATGATGAGGGACTGGCGAGACAACTTTGGAAAACCAGTTTGCCAGCTGACCGTTTGTAACCAAAGTACAAAAGACAATGTGGGAACGCTTCCACTGTACACATACACAACAGTGGATCCTCTTTCAAGAACACTGGATTTTTCCGCGGCAAACGAAATCACAGCTACACAAACAGAGGTCACAGAGATGCAGCAAGCTAGCGGAGGGGCATGTTTATTTGAAGCTAATAGTGTAGTGGTAGTGAAACGCGATCATATTCGTGGATTCCCGCTTAGAGTACCCTTCTTTGTAGGAAGTATTCTAACCGACGTCTGAGCGACAAAGAACTTAATTCTCTTTGTGAAATTCAATTATTCGTTCCTTCATTTGAAGACTGTCTTCTGTTTAGATTACATGGAAGAGTAAGCATCCAGCGAGATGGCATAGTGGGCAAAGTAGAGGAAGGGCATTCCCAGAAAGAGACAAATGTTCTCAAACTGAGCAAGGCATCGTACGAGACATTTCTCAGATGTCAAAATGACATCGAAGACCTTCTGCCCGAGAGAGAAGTAAAGAGTTGTGAGGAGGACAGTGATCAAGATTATGAAGATGACAGCCCTGCAGACGTGGTCTTTGGGGGAATGCCTTTACGCACCGCATCCGGGAGACCAGTTATTCGTCCAAATCGCTTGGACCTTTAGCATATAATATTCACAAGTTGTTTTTCTTTTTTTTTTTTCAATTTCCGCTACAGCTAGCTTTACAAGACACTGAATTGACTGAGAGTTAAAACTTCAATACTACATTGTTCTTCTTGTAATATGCTAGGTGCCAGGAATATAGGCGAAATTTTCTCGTGCTCGTTGTTAATTTGGCGTTGTTGCGCATGGAATGTCATATTCAAAAGGCAATGACAAGTGTCAGTGGAAAAAAAGGAGGTCAAGTTACAAAATTCCGACGGGCAACACTGGACTGTTCTGAAATTGCGACGTTACTAGTTTTGAAATTCAGACAGAGGACATAGGAACCCCCCTAACAGGGCCTCATTTGTGATAGGTTCCCTCAGAAATTTGATGTTCAAACTTCTTATAAGTTTGTTGTGAACATCAAATTTCCTTGGGCAACCTATCACACGATAGTGCCTTCGACAGAAGAACTCTATTGTTTAAATAGAATATTATTAAAAGAATTGGCTCAGAAATCCAACTCACAAAAAAGTTCCTTTATCAATTTGATACAGTGACCAAACAAAACTGAATTTAATTCAGACAATTTGAGCCATTGGTTCTTTATTGTTAATTGGCGGTTTAAATCTACACAGGCTGTTTTCTGGCCACTGTCTAGGCAAGGTGCAGCCACACTGCATCTGAGACATGAATTCTAAAAGTCCTTCTATTTTCAGGGGAGAATTTCAAGATTTCTTGTGAACCTTGTGCACATCTCAAAACTTTAATGGCCTTACTTTTATTTGTCCCCCCTTTTCCCTTTTTTTCTCTCATTTCTTGTAGTTTTATTAGCCTTAAAGCTATGTGGTAGTTTTAGCCTTTCTGGTAGTTTTCTTCACGTTGGAAAAGGATTCACTTGAATGTTGAGAAAAGTCGAAATTTTCTGCAAGAAATCAGTTAGTAGGATAGCCAGACGTTCCTTCCATTTCCTGAGCAAAACTTCCTTTGTGTTTCTTTTATGCTTAACTGTGGCCAGATCTATTCATGCAATTGCTTTCACATAACCCATTCAGTGACCCTGCCTTGATTTCAGCTCTCAAAAAATCGCCATGTACTAATTAACAACACATTATGGATGGTGCCTCCTAATACAGAGGTATTTTTCCAAAGGTTGTGAATGTGGTAGATCTTAGCAAAGGTATTGGAATCTAAAAAAGAAAAATGTGGGTAACCATGTATTTTTCAGAGATAATTAAGCAACTATAATTCCCAAAGAGCTCTAAAATACAAAAAATGTATGGCAATTTCTTTCCAAATTTAGGCTCAATTATCTCTGAAAAATGCTTGGTTACCCCCAACTTTTTTTTTTTGGGGGGGGGATTCAGATAGCTCTTGCTAAGATCTACTTTTTCCACATAGTCATAAACTGAGCAAAATACCTCTGTATAAGTAGGCAAATTCCTCAACAAACTGTAATATCTTGGACCAGAACCAAGATGCGCAGAATTTATGCGAAGTAACAAAAGAAGGCACAAACTGAAGATAGAAGGGTTCATTTAGCCCTTTTCTCCTGTGTACTAGTTTTCCTAAATATGCATCTACTTGATATTTTAAACTCTTTGTTCTCTCCATTATTTACACTATTGTTATATTAAGTACAATGCTAAATTTTGGTGTGCTCCTATTGGTCAAAATTGATCATGTGATGCAGTATATGTAGTGTCTCTCCTTGGTGGGGGCCTATCAGCGCATAGTGCCCGATTGTGGCAATTTTTGCTCAAAATTTAGCGTAAGTTGTACAATAAAAACAATAGAGTCCTTCTGTCTGAGGCCCTATGTGTGATAGGTTCCCGTGGAAATTTGATGGATGTTCAAACTTCTTCAATTTCCTCAGGCAACCTATCACACAATAGTGCCTTCGACAGAAGCACTCTATTGTTTAATTGGCAACTAAAAATATAAAGTGGTTTTGTAAATAACTGTAGCTCTAACTGTTCGCTGTACCTCTGATTGTAACTTGATTGTTTCAATAAACAATAAACAGTTTGGAAAAAAATCATGTTTCCTTGGTGATGTTTCTTTCTGTCATTTTTCTTTTTCCCATCCCTTGCAAATAACAGTGCTGGACATCATTGGTCCTTGATTGTATTTGATTGAATGTTTAGGAAGCATCAAATGTGGAGCTGTTCCCATGGCAATAGGAGTCCAAGCAGATATGGCAACTCCTGCACTCATTAGATTTGGCAGTGAAGAGCTTAAGCAACAGTTCCTTGTTCCAACCATTGCTGGTGATTTTGTAGCTTGCCTTGGAGTGAGTGAACATGGGGCTGGCTCTGATGTTGCAAGCGTAAAGACTGTGGCTGTTAAAAAAGGAGGTATGATAGGAACATAATGTATAGCCACTCTCTTGTCACATCCTTATTATTATTTTTTTTTACTTTAGAATTATAATAGAATCAGCATCTGAATGGTAAATATGGTACTATACAGTGTAACTCACTGAAATCACTGCTGCTGCCTCACTGCCACATCTTTCCTTAACTAGGGTGCTCCTCACTTAAATTTGTTTCAACTCTGAATTTAAACATTGAATAAATATATAAATATATATATTTCATTTATTTATTCTAATTTATTTAATATTTATTTTGAAAATAAGCTCATCAAGTTTTAACTAGATGCCAAAGACCCTTCAAACATTTCAACTGAATCTTTAATTGCTTGTGACGTAGCACTTGCCCCTTGTTGGGATGGTATGTTAAGTGAAATATGTCAATCCAGAGAATCACAGAAAACAGGACAAGATGTTTTAAACAGCCTTACAACTTAATCGTTACTGAAAACCTACAATGTAGTTACAGTTAATTATTAGTAGCAGTTTTTTTTATTTTTATCAGTAATAGTTTTTTGGAAGGAAATGTAGAATAAATATTTACTAGAATAAGCTGTTATTTTATTTTCAGATGACTATGTTATAAATGGAAGCAAGTTGTGGATTACAAATGGCCTACAGGCAGACTGGATCTGCCTCCTAGCTAATACAAGTGAGGGGCATCCACATAAAAACAAGTCTTTAATCTGTGTTCCTCTCAATCTAACTGGAGTTCAGAAGGCAAGAAATATCAGTAAGCTTGGTATGCACTCTTCAGACACTGCAGAGCTGTTCTTTGAGGATGTAAGAGTGCCTCAGTCATATAGGATTGGCCAGGAAGGGATGGGGTTCGTTTATCAGATGTTACAGTTTGTTGATGAGAGAGTTTTTGCTGGGGCATCAGGTATGAAACAAAACATTTGTTTGTATAACAGACCCAGTCCCAACAGAGAGCATTGTAGTCAAGCTTCTCAATAGCCATCTTCTATCTGCCTGCAAGACAAGATACTAAATGCTTATTTAAAATGTCAATGGAAATTTCTTGTATTGCACAGACTACCAGTCCTATAAGCTATATGTTTACAGTAGTAGTATGTCCATACCTTCAAGTCCGAGCCCAAATAGTCATTGTGATTGTGATTTTTGTACATACATGTAGTATACACATATATTTTTTGAAGTTTTCACTGGTCACAGTATACTGGCACCATGTAGGATGCCCATCCCCCACCTGCCATAGTAGACATGCTTATAATAGGCCCCACCCTAGCCCCCCCCCCCCCACCCCCACCCCCATCCATGGTAGACACCTTAAAAAAGGCCTCAAGTAATGTGTACATTGTATGCCATTCACCAAGCATATCAGTATTCAGCTTTTCAACATATTCATCAAAAACTCAGACTTCTTTGAATGTTTTGTAGTTCTGTTGTCTATGGAAAGGCTGATCCGTGATACTGCTGATTACTGTAGAGAAAGGAAGGCATTTGGCAAGTCCATCTTAGATAATCAATATGTCCACTTTCGACTGGCCGAGCTTCAGACTGAAGTTGAACTGCTTAGGTCACTTGTGTACAGAACTACAGGTGGGTGTCATCAGTGAGTCATGTGGATGCAAGTAGCAGTCCATAATTATAATAAATAAAGGTTGGATGGAAAAAGAAAAAATATTGTGGGGTTTTAGCAGATTTCTCATTGTCCTCTTCTTTTGGCTTTGTTTTTAACGGAAAAAGAAACAGATCGTGCATCCCCACAAAGTTATAATAGTAATATAAATGGCAGTTAGGGGGAACATGAAGGATAGTAAAAATACTACCCAAAGATCATGAGCATTTTTATAACTGTGCCAAGTGCTTCTAAATTTGACAAATGTTACCATACCTTTATGAAACTAAGGATTAGTGTTTTGTAATTAAGTTATTATTTATTTATTTGTGCTAAACTTGTAGTTTTAAACTACATTTAAAGATAGTTTGTCAGATTTCCTATTGGAGGAAGAGTGTTTCATGAGGATGGATATCCAAACACCGAAAATTGGGCTGAAAAACAAGGGGACTTCAAGTTGTTTGGATACCTAATGAAACACACTTTCAAGTGTTTGATATAGCTTCTCGAACCACTAATAATTGATATCAAAAATGTGCAAAATTTTGTGCTAATTTAGGTCATCGTTTCATAAGATAACGACTTTGTCATTTTGGCTTTCTCTTGGGTATAACCATATCACATGTTCCCTGTCACACATCCTAAGCGGCATTTTTCCTGAGCTTTCCTGAGCTTCATTTCCAGCAACTTTAGTTACACCACATTTCCAGGGGTACATTGCCATTTGATGGCGAAATCTTTTCTCCGAGAAAAGACTGAGCCCGCGATTTTCGGCATTTGGCCAGTGGGCTACTCAGGGCCTCGATCACCTCGAGTGAAAGACCAAAAAGGGCTCCATTTCTAAAACTATTTAACGTGAGGACCAGTTTATTCTGTTGCTTCGAAAAGCGGCTACTCTCAACTTGGAAGAAAAAGCACAGACCGTTAAAAAATATTTATCAGGACAAACTACGCGCTCGCTATTAAATTTGGGTGACATCTATTTTAAGAATTGTTTGTGACGGGTCGCCGAGTACAGGTAAGGGCCAATATTATAAGTCGGCTGGACGAGTGGTCTCTGAAATATCGTGAGCATGGAAGGGATGGGGAAACTGACTAGCTCTCAGCAAACACGACAACGACAACGATTTCGCCGTCGTGCTATTACTGAATCCGTGCGTAATCCGTTGTTTAGACCCGACGGATTGATATGCTTATGGATTCAGATTTGTATTCTTATTCTTTTCAATTTTCCACTTTATCACCATTTCAGTCTTGATAATGATGTCAGCGATATCAAAACGCTGTCTCATCTTGCTTTAATTTTTGTATTTATGGCAAAATGCTTGACCAAATGAGCAGTAGTTTGTCTTGAAACCAAGAATTATGAACGCCAGAATCGTATAATAATACTTCAGTTTCAAGTCAGAATTTGTGGGTTTCTCAGTCGGTTCTTCAATGTGAATTCCTTCTGAGCTTGAATAATAAAGAATTACAGATGTGTTTGTCTTGGAAGGCGTTTCTCAGTGGGTCATAAACGAAGTCAGTAATGCTAACAAACAGTTGAGAATTATTGACGAGAAGAATCAATACAACACGCGGACCGCTGAGGAAACAGCAAATTTAGCTCTTGTTTTTGGTTCAAATAAAAAAACGCGTTGTTTCAGCAGTTTTTTTCTAGTAGAAAATTAACCTGAATCAGAATAGTGGTCATTGGGAATAACACAGACTTAATAGGGCTTTTAAAGCTTTGAAAATGGAGAATTGCTTTGTTCTCCGCCCGGCAAGTGCAAGAAGACTTTCATGCACTCAGCTGTTTTCCGCTCCGTGAGTCAACTTTTTCTTCAGATTTTGCATGAATGTGAATAAGGACGGGGAAAATATTTAACCAGTGCAGGATACTCTCTTATCTTTCGTGAAGAATACTCGCTTCAGCACAGTAATCAGCGAGGTGTAAATACGGTTCGATGCACTTTTAATATAAGCTTAAGCTTCATTATAACTTTTCTCGCGCCTTCGTGGAAAGCTGTCTTGACTCATGTCAAAACCACGGGTGAACCGCGTTTCACCCGAGCTTAACTGCCTTTCCTAAGATCAGGTAACCCTCTTTTCTATCGGATCTTTTAACGTGCTCTGAACAACGCTATATTTCAGCCTTGGAAAGCCGTAAAAACAAAATATAATTTGGCAATTCAGTGTTGCGCCCCGGCGAGATTAATGAAGAATAATCTAAATATGTGACCAATTAAGCTTCAACAGACTATCTTTAACCATTATTCAACAGTAACGCATAAATTTCAGAACTTCCAACAGCCAAACTTCTCACCGATACTGCCAAAGCATGTCTGGAAGTAAGTTTATGGCCTGCAGATTCCTCCGTGCTAGGGACGCCATGTTTAAAACTTGAAAACATCCCGTTTCATTTTTCTGCGCGAGTTCGTAGTTCTCTCTGATTGGACAATATAAATCGGAGCTTCTTCGGACCCCTTCGGGCTTCTTCGGGCATAGATACGAAAACTGACCAAAACAAGTGCTTGTTCCCCCGACTGATTCATTCTTTCATCCAGAGTGTATTGTACAAAAAAATCCATACCCCCCTGTTTCATAACAAAATGTCATTTTTGGCTTTTTCTTAGATGTAACGTAACCATACCACATCTCCTCTGCCACACCTCCTAAGTGGCATTTTTTCGTTATAAAGTTTTAGTAAATCGAACAAAACATCAGTTCATTTTAATATCAGAGACATCATTTTCTGCTTGCCGGTCAAAAACACCATATGAAGTCAGGGGCCACCAACGGTTCGTTTGGGCGGAATATCTGTTCGGCAGGCCTAAATTACCTAAGATGTTCGGATTTTTTTTTGCAGCGAAAACTAGAGAGTTCTTTGGTGAAACATCACCTTAGACTTTGGTAACAAGGGAATTGATTAATTGTTATTTTTTTAAAATGTGTAGTTTAGAGTGTAAAATAAGGTCAGCTAGCATTTTTGGACATCCATTGGCAGCTCGCAAATTCGTCGGATAGGATTCTGTTTCTTAAAATTTTCTGCGGCCTAAAGTTTCAGCTAAAAATGCCGAACAGATCAAACTGTATTAGCTTCCACAAATATTCCTTTCAAAAGCGCTGAAACAATCTAAGAAAGCAGAAAATGACGTTTCAAGTATTTTCCTTTAATTTTCTCTTTGGGTGCCCCTGATGAAGTTGTGTACGCTCAGGGCTGATGACTGGGAAAGGAAAGAACAAAGAAAGTAGTACATGTGTGTGAATGTTGATTAACAGGGTAGACTTTTTCTGTTTCAGATCTGTACTTAAAAGGAAAAGATGTTAACAAACTTGCATCAATGCTCAAACTTAAAGCTGGGCGATTAGCAAGGGAAGTACCAGATGCTTGTCTACAGTTCTGGGGAGGAATGGGTTTTACTTCAGATGTGGAAGTAAGCCGCCTCTACAGAGACAATCGCCTTCTCTCTATAGGCGGAGGAGCAGATGAAGTCATGCTGTCAATCATTTGCAAATACATGGGAACATTCCCCAAAGACCAAACATTCTTGTGAAGTAAAGGAAAGTACTGGTAACGGTTCTTCTGACCAGCTGCATCTCCTAGAGATCTCCAAGTAGTTGTACAATTTGGTACCTGTTAGTCAGTTAGGTAATTTACTGGTAAAGTATCGCTTTCAAAGTTAAAGGTCATAATTATTTGAATCAATGGAAACCTAGAATTGTCCAATATTCAAAGGCCATTGCACGAACAACTTTGTCTATACGAACAGTAAAACTTGGGCTACAGATGGCCAGGATGGAAATGAAAAGGTCAGCCTGGTCATTGTTTTATGATATATGGTTTCTTCTCCCTTCACTTGATACGTGTATCTGAGAAAGGTACTTGATCATAGTTCTAATTAAGTTTTGTCCAAAAAATGGCAAAATGCCTGTGATGTTACCCCTTCAATGTCATTGGTACAGACGACTGAAACTGCTTGTTCGCAGCCAGGTTTATGACCAAAAAAACAGATTTTGAAAATAGGATGTCAGTTGCAGCAAAGAACAGTAGTTCTTAGCATGGTATCTGTAAACTCATACAACTTTGATACATATAGTTGCTTGTGTTAAACGGTTTAAACAATAATAAAGGATTAACAGAAAGCAAGAACGGAATTGATACAATACAATACAATACAATACAATACAATACAATACAATACAATACAATACAATACAATACAATACAAGTTTGTTGTGTCATACGGTAAGCTGTCGCAGTCCAGAGACTGCAACTGCTCACCAGCTAGTTTGCAGGTATTAACATTTATTTACATATTATTATAAGCTATGTGAGAATAAAATAAAGTGTAATAATTTGGTCAGAGTAATTTACAGCCTATTTGAGCCCCAATGCCAGAATTTTTGTGACGTCGTAAGTCTTTTTCCATTGTTAAAAAAGCAAACACGTATAACTTTTAGGAAATTGGCAGAACTTGACCTGTTTGATCTTTCTTTCATTCAGAACTATTGTTAAGAACGTTTCAGACTCAAATCGCCAAAAAGTAAGAACATTCGGTTCCGGTTCAGCCTCGGCTAAAAAAATTGACGTTCTTGTAAAACAAAAAACAAGAGTAGAAAGATGGAATATTCAGTTTGTCACGAGCGCGGGACAAAGGAAAAATCTGAGTCCCGGACGGGAATCGAACCCATGACCTCCCGTACACCTGTCGGGCGCTCTAACCACTGAGCTACTGGGAGACTCGTGGCGAGCGAGGTCATCCCGCCGGGGACTCAGATTTTTTCTTTGTCCCGCGCTCGTGACAAACTGAATATTCCATCTTTCTATTTCTTTCCCAGCTTAAAATTTACCATCTTTCTTTCTTTATTATCACACACGGTGCTTTCGACATTGCTGATCCTAGCATTATGCAGGACGCGTGTCACAACGAACTCAGTTAATATGACCTCGTTCGCCACAAGTCTCCCAGTAGCTCAGTGGTTAGAGCGCCCGACCGGTGTACGGGAGGTCATGGCTTCGATTCCCGTCGAGAACTCAGATTTTTTCTTTGTCCCACGCTCGTGACAAACTGAATATTCAATCTTTCTATTACTTTCCGAGCTTAACATTTACCATCTTTCTTTCTTTATTATCAAAAAACAAGAGTGTAGTAGCTGTGGGTGGGCTGGGAAGTGAGCATTTTTGTTTTATCTGCTCTGAAAGAGGTGTTTATTCCAAGGAGGCCTTTATTTAAAAGGTAGGTTTGGGAAAAATCGTTTCGAAAAGTAACCCCGGAAGGTGGCGATTATTTGAGGGACTGCTATTATTCGGAAAAATGTGGCTCGTTAATACTTAATGAGTTTGTAAAAGGATTCCATATGTAACGTGTCCCATAACGACTGTATAAATGACATATGTCTCGAATTTTGTCACTCTCCTTTAATTTCCAATCTAAAAACACAGATTCCAGCAACTAACGGGTTTCAAAACCGTTCTTTCACACATGTTTGTACAAACAACAGCGAAGCGAAAAAGTCATCAAGTTCAAAATTCATCAATGTTCACGTTCCAAAAATGTCACACTACAAACAAAATAATCCGTGACACACTCCCCCCTTGACCAGTTAAGTCACTGATCAACTAGTCTCCGAATATAGTCCGCATTGATAGCAGCCGCCCGTCTGGGCCTCCTGGCTTCATCCTGTAATTGCTCGTCATGGGTCACGATCTTCAGAGGAAACAGCTTTTGCACTGGTCTCTTGACAGTCATAGGTCTTCCGCTCTTGGTAATAACCTTGATTACTGCCGCTCTCACGCAATTGTCGGCTCCGGGAATCAACTGCTCCACTCTTCCAAGTCTCCACTGACTTCGGGGAAGGTTGTCTTCAAACACAGTAACTACATCTCCGACTGATATGGACATCCTCCTTTCAGGTCTGGAGCGCTGGCGATGAAGGTTCCTTAATTCTGTCACGTACTCTCGACTCCATCATTTCCAGAAGTGCTGTAGTAGCAACCCAAGTACCTCCTTCTTGGGAGATCTTCAGATGATACTGCTTGGTCAATGGAATCCTGACTGCTTGCTCCTACGTCAGGTAAGGACAGGATTCTTCTTCCATATATCAAGTGGCTTGGCGTCAAAGGCTTTTTGACAGTATGCAGCTCGTCATAATTAAGCCTTGCATTCCTTAAGGTCTTTCGCAAGCACCTCTTCACACTCTGGATCATTCTTTCGAAAAAGCCACCCACCAGGGTGTTCTGTCCACATTAAATCGCCACGCAATCCTTCTACCAGCAAGGAATCTCTTAACACTGGGATACGAAAACACCTTGCGCAAAACCTTTGCTGCAGACTTGAATGTTTTCGCAATGAAACAATGATTTCTGGTGTGCCCCGTCTAGCTGTGAGTCTTCGCGGACAACGGATAAACGTGTTAGCTGACATATCTGTAGCAAGTTCCAAATGAATGGCTCTGGTTGAGCAGCACGTAAACAGGAGGACATACACTTTCTGCAACTCCGACTGATTCGATTCCTTAGTGTACAGCGGTCCTGCATAATCCACTCCAACATAAGTAAATGCAGGTTTCTGACTCAATCTAAATTCTGGAAGATCACCTTGTGGGGGTACTCTATAGCCACGCCCTTCATATCTGCGACACACCGTGCAGCTAGCAAGTATCTTCTTCACAAATTGCCTTCCTCTCATGATCCAATAACGTGTTCTCAGCTGGGCCAGGGTAACTTCTACCTTGTTGTGGTGCACTCTCTCATGGGCTTGCCTCACCAGCAAGGTTGAAATATGGTGGTCTCTTGCTAGTAATGCTGGAAATTTAGTCTCGAGTGGTAAATCAGCATTGGCGATTCGCCCCGTACACCTCAACACCCCATTGTCATCTTCGTAAACACCAAACTCGCGTTGCAATTGACTGTAATTCCCTTGTGACTTCATATTCTTCTGAACACTTCTCAACCATTGTGTTTCGGCATTCGCAACTTCGTCTACTGTTAAGTCACCTTCACAGACAGTTTCCTCCTTTAACATCTTTGTCTTAATCTTCAGATTTCTCACAAAACGCAACACCAAGGCTGTAATGCGGAACAACTTGTCGCAGCAGCTGAAATCTGTAATAGGGATACAAGCTTCGAGGTCAGGTCTACCAGTCGACGCAAGGAGTACTGTTTCCTCAGTGGTCTCCAATGCTTGCACCTTCTTCAACTCTGTGTGACACTCTTCAGTAATAGATTCAAGGCATTCCTCAGACTTCGGCCAATTTGTCTTTGGTTCTGACAGCCACCATGGTCCTCTCCACCATAACTGGTTACTCTTCAACTTGGAGGCGACTTCTCCACGGGATCCGATGTCTGCTGGGTTCTCAAGTCCTGGGCAATGGTTCCACATTGATTCTTCAGTTAAGGACCGAATTTCATTTACACGATGCTGGACAAACTGCTTCCATTCCTTGGACCCCTTTATCCAGAAGATTGCAGTCTTGCTGTCCAGCCACAAGTGCGTCTCGTTAATTTGAATCCTTGGCTCCACTGTTTCTTTCACTGAAGACACTAGTCTTGCTAGGATCACTCCGGACAGCAACTCAAGTCTAGGGATAGATTGCTTTGATAGAGGTGCCACTCTGGTTTTCGATGAGAGCAAAACCGGGTGACATCCACTGCTTGCTTCAAAAACCAAGTACACCACCGCACAGTAAGCCTTCTCTGAAGCGTCCCCGAAACCATGAATAGTACAGGAGACAACCTCTTCCTCCAAGCCAACATAAACACACCGCGGCACTAATACTCGCTGCACCTCTTGCAGGTCCTGAAGCCACCTCATCCAATCTCTCCGGGCTGCCTCTGGGAGTGGCGCATCCCAGTCAAACTTCTCCTGGCAAAGCATTTGAAACAAAACCTTCATCTGTACCAGAACTGGACTAAGTACTCCGAGGGGATCAAAGAAGCCTGAAGTGATCTTCAACAAATTTCTCCTGGTTGGCTCCAAACCCTCTGCGAGCTTCAGCAGCGCTTCAAATTTAAAAATGAACTCATCGGAAACACAGTCCCAATTAAGTCCCAAAACTTTATGTTCATTCTTCATGTCGAGTTTCTCCAAGTGTCCCATGGTGGTTTTCGCATAAGACTCTGTGTCTTCCATTACAGAGCAATTCTCGTCAAGTCTGGTCTGATCTTCGCAAATCAATTCAAGCAGCTGAGGTGAATTAGAGATCCACTTTCTCAAGTTAAATACACCTTCTGATAGACACTTCTTTGATTTCTGCTAGAGCGACAGACATTTCTCAAGATTTTTCTCTCCCTATACTAGGTCATCCACATAGAATGAGTTCAACAAGTTCTCAACAAACTCTGGATCTGTCTGGTACTGACTGATGTGGTGCTTCAGCGCAGCATTTAGAAGGAAAGGGCTGGCATTGACACCGAACACAACACGGCAAAACCTGTACAGCACCAATCCCGGATCATCTCGTTCTAAACTGTCAACCCAAAGAAATCAAAGGACGTCAAGATCTTGATCACTAACTCTGATGTTGAGAAAGGCTTTCTCAATGTCCGCTACTAGTGCAATCCTTTTCTCCCTGAACCACAGGAGTATCTTGAAAATCGTAGGGGTTAAGGCTGGCCCTGAATAAAGACAGTCATTTAGACTTGGGCTATCAATGGTGGCCTTTGACGAGGCATCAAACACAAAACGCAGCTTGGTTGTCAGGGCGTCCCTACGCACCACCCCATGGTGAGGTAAATAATGCACCTTTCCAACATCTGGACATTTTCGTATGGTCCACTTTCTCAATTATCCCACTCTGCAACTGATCCTGAATAATGGAATCGTCTTCTCTTAAGATGTCTGGTTCTCTCCTAAGGCGTTTCAATTGTGCGCTCAATCGCGCTACACTGTTCTCAAAGTTATCGGGAAGCAACTTGTGGTGCTCCTTCCAGGGTAAGTGTACTGAATACTTGCCGTCTTCAAAACTTAAATTCTTCTCGAAAGCTCCATGGACTGTATCTCGATCTCGGATGCCAACAGAATCCAAGTCCCATGGTCGCTGCAGATCCATCCGCAGGGTATCTTCGGTTTCTCTCGAATCTATTTTCAATACATGAGTCGATGAAAACTGTATGCTTGACAGCCTCTCCTGGGGAAGGTTTTCAACCGGGCCGGACAACATCCATCCCACTTGCGTTGAGACAGCAACAGGACCACCTTGACCTGACTCCTCCCCCCGTATTGTCGTGCTATCGAAGACATTCCAGATGTAGTCTGAACCAATCAACAAATCAATCTGCATTGGACCACCATCAGAGCAAGTGTCCGCGAAATCAATGTCCCGCAAGCGTGGATAGGTCTCCTTTACCCAGCGAAGGTCTTGGCCTTGTAAGTCACTACAAATACGAGGAACTGAGAAAGCATTCAAAGTCATTTCAAAGCCTGTCTCTGGCTTAGTTAAGGCTAGTTCAATGAGGTTAACTGCTTGTAACTGCTGGTCCTGGTTACCAAATGTTGCAATGCTCAGGGTCTCTGTCTTGATAGTCTCAAGTTTCAATGAATCCATAACTCCCTGGGAAACGTACGACCTCTGAGCCCCAGTGTCAAAAATAACACGAACCTTTAAACTGTGGGCGGATCCCATTCCTGGCCTTGATACAACGACTTGTGCAGTTTGAAGAAACACATGCATTCCTGAGCTGACATGCATTGCAGGTGTGGACATTTCATGCAAATTACATGAGGCCTCCATTGTAGAATTGCCACTGACAGGTGGTTTTCCACCATCACAAACAGCCAAGTGATGACGGCCCTGGCATCCAAAACACTGAATTTTTGAGTCACAATTGCGGGCCATGTGTCCTCCGCGGCGCAAGCAAATGAAACATCTCCCTTGTTTCTACAGAATATCCTTCCTTTGGTCAACATTTGTCACAACACGGCAATCAGACGCACGGTGGGCTCCCTTGCAAAACAAACAGTTAAACTCCCCTCGGTTTCCGCTCAATAATGCACTCCCAGTTGGGTACGGTTTCTTAACAGGCGGCCTTTCAGTAGATGGGCGAATGTTACAGCGCTCACGGGCTTCCACTTCGGATTTTACGGCCTGAAGTACAGAGTCGAGCTTCCAGTCATCCTTGTGTTCCCGACTTACTATCAATCGTAACTCATCCGGTAATTTTTCCATGAAAATCGGTATCAGTAAGGCACCATATTGATCCGATTCGATCCCAAGGGCCTGCAGGCCCCTCACTTGGATTTCCACCTTATCAAGTACAGCTCGCATAACCTTGATGTCTGACAATGCCGTCACCGGTTTCAACTTCAAAAGAGCTTCCATGTGAGAACTGATGATGAGCTGTTTGTTTCCAAATCTCTCCTTGAGGATATCAACAGCATTCGCGTAATTAGGCTCTGTCAATGCCAGTCCTGTTATAGCCGACAAGGCTGCACCCCCAAGCAAGCTCTTCAAGTAATTGAATTTGTCGACATTCTTGAGCGCCTTGTTTGTGTGCACGGCTGGACTGAACGAGTCCCAAAAGGACTGCCATTCTTTCAGATCGCCAGTAAGCTTCTTCATTTGCAATTTCGGTGACTTCGCGTTAGCAGGGTGAGTTGAAACACCTGGATTACTCTGGAGCGGAAAGTTAGATTCGTTGTAATTTTACCAGAGCGGCGTGAATTTGGGCGCGAAATTCCTCCGATTCTACTACTTCAGTTACGATGTTCGGCTCCTCTACTGCCGCCAGAATTGACTCATCCAGTGATTTTAAGGTCGCTAATTTATCGTTGAGCGTAATGATAATCCGTGTAACCTTGTCCTTTGCGACAACTGAACCATCAAATTCGCTTAAAGCTTCGTCCACGTCTGAAAGCACTTTCTTGGCGTGTTCTCTGTGTGGTTTGCGAATCTTCTTATTTTTAGTCAATTTTCCTGGTATGTCGATTGCATCCGGCTCGAAGGACCACTTGTCTCGAATTTTCACTCTACTTTAATTTCCAATCTAAAAACACGGATTCCAGCAACTAACGGGTCTCAAAACCGTTCTCTAACACATGTTTGTACAAACAACAGCGAAGCGAAAAAGTCATCAAGTTCAAAATTCATCAATGTTCACGTGATCACGTGATCCGTCCACGTGTTAAAAATGTCACGTTCCAAAAATGTCACACTTCAAACAAAATAATCCGTGACAACATACACCGTAACTTAGTAATAAATTTATAATTATAGCATTTATTACAACAGGACGTTAAAAGACTATATTATATGGCTAGAGCTTGTAAATATATGACACGCGCTGTGATTGGCCAATACTCGGGGCGGATTTTCCCGTAATGCCCACGGGCATTATGAACTATGTTAATACCCGGCAGGTAAAGCGGGATAGAAAATGTGAAAGTACATTTGATTCAAATAGTTTGAATGATTTAAAGCTTAATGAAACGAGACAGTTTCTTTGAAGATTTACTAGCTCGGGACCGTACTGGGAGAATATTGCCCTCAGTCTTTCTTGTACGGACCTCGCTTCCTTCGTACCGTACCAGAAAGACCTCGGGAAATATTCTCCCAGTCCTGCCCTCGCGCTCAGTTAATAAGAAGTAAGTAGTAGGCAAATCAAAGCTGTCACTGATTATCAGATATTCCAAGATTGTTCGCTTTCTCTCCTCGAAAGGTGAAAGAAAAGAGCGGACAGCCTCGCCGGAACCTTCTAAAAAATATAGAGAAAAATAAATAAAACCAGAGACAAAGCACGTGCTGACACAGGGTGAGCCCTACTGTGCACGCTCATCCAAACATCATGCTAGCAAAGCTACCGTGACGTGGTCTCTTATTCTGTAATAAACTTATATTCTGCACAGAAGCCAACTTTTTACCCGTTTATTTGTCACACGCAAAAAAAAACGACACGTAGACATAGCCGGCGATAAAAAGAACGCCTGATCGCAGGTTAAGACATAGTGGACGTGTTACTATTCTTACGATTTGCTATTTCGTGGGTCGTCTATTGTGGAGAAAATACAAATTAAATGATGATTCAAAATGCACATTAACTCATTATCGTGTTTAAGGTGTTTCGATACAGTTTTTTTGGGACCATACCGCACTTTTAAAATCGGCTCTTAGACAGTCTTTATCTTGTCGGATCAACGTGAAATTTGCAGTACTTTTTGGTTTTGGATTGAACTTTAGCGTGGTTTACATTTTGTGAAAATCGATATTTCCATGACAACGACAAACAAAAATCTTCGAAAACACTAAAATTGAAATTTTCCGGGATCCAGATTTAACTTTGAAAAGCAAATACCAACATCTTAAACTGTGGTGTATGGCCAACAAAATATACAAGAACAAAAGAATTCTGTATGTTTGTTTTGAAGTAAATCGCAAAAACATTTTCAACCTTAGTTTTTGCATAGTAATAGTAAATGCACCGAAAAATAATCAATGCTTTGATGAAATGGCTAGAAAATACTTTCAAAATGTGTCTTTTAATTACTATTTTACGCCTAGAAAGTTTTGTTGAAACTGGTGTTCGCGATATCGAGAACGAATTGTTTTTCTAAGATCATTCGTGTAATAATTTTGTGGTAATTTTTGAATTTGAGCGCTTTTGCGAAAATCTAAAGAACGGCTCGATGGATTTTTTTAAAACATTAAACACGCGTGCTTGACGATGTGACCAATTTTAGTGTCGAGTCTTATTAACATTGATTCACTGGAACACTTTTAGATTTAACGCTAAAGAGGACGTATGAACCGACGGAAAAGCTTGCGTTACAAATTCGCAGTTGGCAAATAAATGCTAATATATTCAAAGTAATGCGTAATTCATTGCTTCGTGATTTTTATCTGGTTTCTTTGTTCTTTGTTGCACTGTAGATTACAACGAAAAGTAAAAATCACGGAGGAATGCTTTTGGTATTTTTTTGGAAGATGTTGGTATTTGCTTTTCAAAGTTAAATCTGGATCCCGGAAAATTTCAATTTTAGTGTTTTCGAGGATTTTTGTTTGTCGTTGTCATGGAAATATCGATTTTCACAAAATGAAAACCACGCTAAAGTTCAATCCAAAACCAACAAGTATTGCAAATTTCACTTTGATCTGACAAGGAGAAGACTGTCTAAGAGCCGATTCAAAAAGTTAGGTATGGTGCCCAAAAAACTGTATCGAAACACCTTAAACAAAGGATTTTTATTTGTATTGTAGTTGTATTCCTTTTTCAGATTTATTTTTCTACTCCCATGCAATGAAGCCAAGTCATGTGGAGATAATGCCATTGATAACATGTTACGTACCGGTTGTTATTTTGCAAGTGTGTATCTGTCATTTGTTGTTGTGTTTTGATTTCGCGGCAAATATAACGAGAAATACGGATTGACGTAGCTGCTAACAATAAACGCGTTTTATTGGTTCTTAATAACAAAGGGAAAGGAATGTAGCGCTCGCGTGAGCAGCCGTTAGTGGGGAGGAGCGTTGCGTGACGACC